>VZRF01000275.1:443223-503324 GCA_013396875.1 Vireo altiloquus
CCACCGGCCGGTAGGAGCCGCTGGGCTCGCTGCGCCAACGGGCCGTGGGGCTCAGGCGGGCGGGGGCTGCGGGCGAGGCTGCCCCGGGAGCTTCTGATCTTTCCCCAGGGTCCAAATCCGCCCTGCGAGGAGGGGCAGGTTAACCGCGGCCCCGGCCGGCTCCAGTTAACGGGAGGGTTTTGAAGCCGCTGGGGTGATGGTTTTAGAGCGATAAGAGAAGCCATGGCTCCCCGCGGCCCCGCCGCAGCCGCGCGGTTGATGCATTGCCGCATTATCTTTACAATAGACCCGCTAGGGTTTATGGCATCTGATTGTCAGTGCTCCCCTCTGGGTTCTCTGCCTCTTTTTGCAGCATCATTACTAACTCATTGACTTACTGCTTGGGGCTCTGGGGCTGCAGGGCTTCGACACAATATATCTCCTCTTTTCTCCGCTTTTTACTTTTTTTTTTCTTCCTAAGTTTTCCACTAACCTACACAATTCCAACTCAGGCGAGACGTAGAATCGCATCATTTCTAAAAAACATCTTCCTTTCTCTCCTTTTCGCCCCAGATCCAGAAATAAGCATGGATGAGATAGTGGAGACCCTAAGAAAGATAGAGCAGAACTACAAGCTCTTCCAGCAGCAGCAGTTTTCATTTGTCAGAGCACTTGAACACACCCGGGAGGAAGCCCACGACTTGATCAGACCTGTGTCATCCATCACCCAGGTACAAAGCACTCAGCACAAAGCTCTCTCTGCCCCTGAGAACAGGGACAACACGGGGCTGGAGCTCACCTGGGGCCAGTTCGAGCAGGAAGAAATGTTTTTAACCGAGGGAAGATGGACAAAAGCTCTCCAGTAACGTTTGTGTATGACTGGAGATGTGGGGAGAGAAGCACCTGCGTGAGGGCTTCCCATTATCCCAGCAGGAATCTCATTGCTGAGCAGCGTTTTCTGGTGTGGTTTAACACTGCTGGGGCACAGCCAGAAATATAGGGTACAGGAAAACAATCAAACCAAGCCTCCTTCCCCAGCCACACATGGAATCTGTAATCCTTAACTTGTAGGAAGCAGCATGCCTGGCTCTTCCCCCTGGTATTGGTGCTGCTGTATCTTTCTATAGTGCTTATTAAAAATAATGGCTGTGTTACAGAGGGAGGATGATGGATTGAGGGCTGAGAGTCCCAAGTGGGCAAGGGGTTTTCTGGGCTGGTAAGTGAATTGTCTTGGAATTTTTATAACATGGTGTACTTAAAAGTAGAACTTAGACCACCTGGAGACAGAAGGGGGAAGAAAAATCTAAATAAAATCAGAATTGTGGATTTGAGACATCAGAACTCGGGCACAAAACTCAGATGGATGCCAAAGGAAGAGTGAAAGCTGTCAGGATTAGGACATGGAATGAGCTGGTTGTCTTTTCCAAGGGCTGCCTCTCCCTCATATAAGGGCTTTGCTCATTGCATTGAAGAGGATTGTGACAGACATTGCACTGAGCCTTTTTATTCCAAAAAGAGGCATTGAGATGTTGTGTAACATTATGCTGTTTTAAGAAGCACTGATATTCCAGAGGTGCTTCTTGGCAGAGGTGGAAGGGCTGCTCGTGGTGGGGATGAGACCTGGTGGGTGGTGACCTCAGAATTACATGGATCCATGGCCTCCTCTGTGACACAACACAGGAACCCAGTGGTGGCAAACTCTGCTCCTCAGGGGGAGGGTGGGAAAGGGAAAAGAGCAAATTACTGGGAAGGGCAGGGAGAAATTGGTGCAGCATGCACTAGTGATGCCCTGAGCAGAGTCCAAACCCCTAGCAAAGAAACTCCACTGGTGACAAAAGCAGGCACCCAATTTAGTTCACTGCCATTCTCCCTATTTTTAATTTGCCATGGGAGGGCACAAGAATAAAAGCAGCAAACACAGAAATGTGTGTGGCCTCAGCCTACAGCTGACTTGACTGCCAGGTCTGTTTGCATGGAAATATAGACACTACAGAAAAAAAATAGAAACATTGAAAATAAAATGACATTGCACTGGAACGTGGCTAAATTTCCACCCCCCACCAGCTTGATGTGGCAGCATTTTTAGCACGGAGTGATGACATTTCTCAGGGAAGAGAGGAGAGCATAGGAAGGTGGAAAGGTGGGAGTGCACACCACAGTCAGGCAATGGCAACAGCTCTTTAAAGATTTCTACACAGAGTATACACAGAGGGCATAAAGTCTGGCTTGTGCAGGGCTGGACAGCCCTTGCAAGTTGTTCCTCTAGTCCTGGTCCCTGTCCTGGTCACTCAGGTGCATTAACTCTCTGTTGTCGATGTGGACAAGTCCTGCTATCCCACTGGTGAACATCCAGGCTAAATTGATACTCTCCTTAGGATTATTTCTGCTCACAGCAGCAGTAAAAAATGCTGCCACTCACAAGGACACAGTGCTCAGCAAAGAGTGTGGAAGGAGGAATCTGTAGTGGAAATGGACCCTTTGGGGCCATTTTTTATTTTTCTTACAAACCTGCTGAGAATTTGGCCAAGCACATTCCATGGCATTTCTGTATGCAGAGCCTGTATCCATGTTGGAACAGCTACTTCCCTCTTGCCTTGGAACCTTACAGAAAGCACTGGAGGTGTTAGAGCCCAGTACTGGCTGCCAACAAGCCACTCAAAATTTTATATTCTGAAGAGCCTGTAATTTCTTTGGAGTAGATACTTAATCCCTTGGCATAACATTTCCTCATGCAATCACTCAGAGTAACACAACTGCTCAGGGCAAGCAGGGAATAGCATTGCTCTAGCAGGTTAACCAGGGCAATTTATGTTAAATGGGTTGAGTTTGCAGTCATGGGCCAGATAAAGACCCAGGATGATGCAGACATCACTCCCAACCATGCCCAGTTTGGTGGCTGCCCTCACTTCCCAGCCTGCTCTGCCCAGGCAGCCATGGCAGGGGCAGAGGGAGCAGACAGAAGACCCCAGACTCACTGAGCCTGTTCCTGCAGTGCTGCCAGCACAGCTGGGTTTGGCTGTGTACTCCTGCATCTCTAAGGGTGAGGAAGGCCCAGTGTGCTGATGGACAGACTCCTAACTCCAGCCTCCCTGGAGGTTCACACCTGAGAGCCACAAGAGAAAGCAGCTTCTCCTCACGAGCCTGAGCAGCTTTGCATCATGAATTCAGTGCAGTTTAACATCACTGACCCCTGGTTTTCCCCCTGTGCAGGTCCAGTGCTACAAGGACCACCACTGTTACAATGCCACCGACAGGCGCATCCTCAACATGTTCATCTCCATCTGCAACGATCTCCGCAGCCTCTGCCACAGGCTGGAAACTGTGCACCCTGGGGACAGCGTGAGCAACAATCTTTTGGAGAAGTGCAAAGTGCTCCTTAACGACAGCAACGACTTCACTGCCATCCGAGCCACGTAGGTGCCTCCTCAGCTCAGCTTGGGGCACTCGACTGTCAGTGCTGGGGGCCTGGCACTGCACATTCCCACCTGGCTTCTCCACACTTCTGTCACAGCACCTTCCTGGCTTTAATGAGGGTACAAGGTCCTCCCCAGGTTCCTGTTCCAGCTGTTGGGAAAACACTGCCAGTGTCCATTCACAAAAAGTGCTGGTTTGTGTGTCCATCCTTTTTGCTGGTGCATGGCAGGGCAGGAGAGCGCCCTGAGGTCCATGCAGTGCTCAGGCAGGTTACCTGCTCCTGCCTCCTGCTCCTCTGCACAGAGCTAATTTCTGCAGGGCAAGTGCCTGTATGTCCTCTCCAAGACTTCCAGATCTGTGCCAGGGTGGTTTTTGGCAGGACTCATTCCTCAACCTGCAGTTCTATCCACGCTTTTCCGTTTTTGGGAAACGGCTGGCTGTGCAATCCTGCTCTTCCGTGGGGGGTCTGAGGGTGGCTCCCAGGGTTGCACTGCTGGGACTCCTCTGCCAATTGTTTCCCTCTGTCCCACAGCTACCCCCACGGTGTTGTGAACTACCTGAGCTTGGAAGAAGCAAGGCATCGCTATGGAGGGGTGGTGAGCCTCATCCCCATCGTTATAGACAGCATGACTGACTGGATAACTTACATGAAGAGGCACGTGCTGTACAAAGTGAGTCGGGGACGTGCCACGTCCAAGAAGGAGACACCCATTTCCCAAACACCATCTGCTGTGCACCTCGCAGCTCCGACCTCCGTTGGTAACAAACATAATGTACAATTGCAGGAAAAAGATTTCCAGACACACCTGGCTGAAAATCAACGTCCGCAACAAAAAGCTCCCTGGAGGCCACCAGGCAAACATCCCTTTTAAAGGATCAAAGTTCCTGAATCTTCTGCTCACCACCTTTAACGCCTGGCTGATTAAAGACAGTGAAATGAACACTAGAGATCCGTCCTGAGTTCACTTTCTGCAGACTTGTCCTGCAGCCAGCCTGGGACAGATGCATTTGCTCTCCCTTGCTGATATTCCCACTCTCCTCCTCAAAGGCATATCCCAACAGAAGTAGCTGTAGCTACAGCTGGTCCCTGGGACCAGCACTGCAGTGGGAGCAGGAAACAGCCAGGAGCCATCAAGTTCTAATCTCTCAGGAATGAATCTTGGACAAGCTACTTGAAATAGGATTTTACATTTTCTCAGCCTCCTTCCTGAGGAATATCTCCTCCCTCAGCACAGCCAGCGGGGTGAAGAACCTGCCTGTGTGAAGGATGTGATACAGAGCAGCAAAGGCCTGGCATTATGGATTCAGACATGTCTTTGAGATTTAGACTTGTCTCTAAGATTCCCTCACTCCCATAGAAATTGTATGGTTATGTGGACCACAGAATCCCTGTTTACAGCACACTAAGGAGGTCTCCATACCTGTCACTGGTTTCAGAGGCCAGTGTGCTTCAGCTGTGCTCTGCTGCAGCCTCCTGCAGCTCCTCACACCACAGAACATCTCCCCTTACACCTGCCTGACTCCTGTGCAGTCACAGCTGGAGGTGTAAAGGAGAGCAGAGCTCATTTGCCCTTAGTTTGTGTGTACTGACAATAGCCAAACGTGGACAAAACACCTCCTTTGCTCCTCAGACCTCTACAAAATAAAAGCCATTTCCACTCCATGTGATCCATGGGAACGTGGTGTGACCATCATGTTCAGATGGATCCTGTTCAAGTTGCAAATTAAACTGTCTGTGCTTTCCCTGTTTCAAGGCAAGGTTAGCATTACCTTATCCAGATGTCCCAGCTAAGGGGCAGACCCATGATGGCCCTGGGACTTGAAATATGCAGCACATGGTCAGACCCTAAATCCCTTCCTAAATAACAGTGTCCTCCCTGTATCTGGCTGCTCTTTTCCCCTCCCACAGGCAAATTACCTCCTGCTCTTTGCTTCCTGCTGGAAGACACTCCTGAATAAACAATTTCCCCTTGCATACCTGGCTAAGTTTGTTAATACTGTGAGAAAGCTGTTGCCTTAAAAACACCCATTTTTGGCAACAAGCAGCGAAAATTAGGAGGGAGAATTAATACAGAGGAGGGAGCAAAGGAAGGAATGACAGCTCAGATGAAATGGAAAGTATTTTCAGGAGCATTTTTATTCCTCACATAACTCCACACTGTTTTGCACTTTTTTCCTTTCTCCTATCCACCTGTACTGCAATGCACACAGCCAGTCTGGAGTAGAGCCCTATTTTTAGGGAGATTTGATCCAACTGAGCTGAACCTTGGTGAACTCAAAATGGTAACAGAGGGTCACAGAGCGACTCCCGGACACTACTGGGGCCACAGCCAGTGGAATGTCACTGTCACCCTCTCTGGCTTCACTTGAGATCCCTGGTGCAGAGGCAGCTTCAGGCTGAAAAATCCAAGTTGTGGCAGCTGCCCTGTTGTGTTCCATGGTGCAGACAAGTGTCCAGTGACAGTTGCTGCCTTGGAAAGCTTTACAGGACAAGCTGCGAGGACTGAACGATGACAAGTGCTGGGGACACAAGAGATGCTATACCCAGATCTTGTTTCCAACCTCCTAGGCCCTGTCCCATAGTTTAAATTTGAACTCACAGGCTGTGAGGAGACCAAATTATCCTCCAGTTTGTAGCTCCCTTTCAGCTTGCAGGAATGAGCACAGCACAGTTTGTCAGAACAGCCCTACAAACACAGTCCACCACTGCTGCTCAAAACCCCAGTGCAGTTGACATTTTGCACTTGACCAAGGTGATCCACACAAAAAACTTCCCAAATCTTAATAAGATTCATGCACACAAGAAACAGTTCCCGAATCTTAGTAATAATTTCTAGCCTAGCCCTATCCTTTCAGTCAGTGTCATGCAGCCAGAATTTTAAGACCCAAGCAGAAAAATGAGTGCATAAAACTTGCAGTCTGAGGTTTGATAATGACAAGACCAGAATCTGTTGGAAGACTGCAAAGTTAAGTCTTGCAAAAACATCCAGACAAATTACTTAATTTCCATACAAGTTCTCCTCTTCCAGAGTGGATGGACACTTCAAAAGACAAAAAGATACAGCAAGGATTGTTTTTCTCTACTACAAATCAAGCTGTTTGAAGAATTTACATAAACAGGATGTAAATGCCAAACACAAAAGTGCAATAAAGTTTTACTTTAGCCTCGGTGAGCATAAAATTGCAAGATACACACTGAGAAACCAGGCAGGGCACCAGACTGACTTTCCTACAGATCTGTCAGTTAGTCCAGGAAATAAATGCTGCTTTTTTGTTCAAAGGCTGAAATAGAAATATGGGCTCTAATCGTAATAGAAAATCTCAACAGAATTCTGGCATCTGTATGAATTATCTCTGTGCTCCCCTTGATTAGCTAAGGGTCAAACCAGGCTTTTGTCAACCTGAGCAACCTGCTCTAGCTGAAGATGTCCCCACTCGCTGCAGGGGGTTGGACTGGATGAGCTTTAAAGGTCCCTTCCAACCCAAACAATTCCGTGATAAACCATTCTGTGATAAAGCAATCTGTATGTTCAATATCTGGTTCCAGCCTCTCACACGTGGCAAGGACAGGGCATAACTCAGACCCTGAGAAATTCAGAGGAAGTGTCAGGAACGCTGGTGGGCTCTGGAGGGAACCAGAAGGGACGATTCAAGGGAGAGAGGAAACTCAGCATCCCAAAGATGCCGTGGAAGCTGATGTGAAGGGATGGGCTTGGCAGGGCCTCTAGCGGCCACCTCGCATCAGTGTCCAAACCTCTCAACAGCAACTTTTAAACAGCTCCAACACTCCTGCTGTCCCCCAGTCCTGAATGCAGAGAGCCTTTTTAACACTGGTTACAGGTGTCCCACCCCTGGGATACAGCCCAGGGCGCTGTGGAGCCACCTGCTCCCGCTCCCATCCCCTGAGCTGTCATTTCAGAAGAGCCATCGGCTGTTCCCTGCCACCACCACCCTGTTCCCACACCACAAACACCCCGAGGCAGGAGAGTTGTTTTCCTGGGACTCCTGAATTCCCTTGGTGGTGGTGCAGCACCAGTTTGAGCTTTTAATCAGCTGAGCACCGAGCACAGAGGCAGATTCGCAGAAATCAGGACTAGAGTCTGGCAGACTGGAAAGATCAGCCAGCCCAAAGGGTGCACTCGGAGTGAAAAAGGCATCAGGAAAAAAAAGGTTCAGCCACCTAAAGCCCACAGACACCAAAATCATGACAACCACAAGACAATTATTTGGAATAGTCTTGTCTGGAAAGCAAAGCCGATGGGAATGCAAACCAGGCTTCCTCTGTGGAGCTCCTGAGTATGAACGGATGAAGCAGCTCCACTCCTGTGATTTCCTATTTTGTAACCACTTTTAAAATCCACCATTGTGCCAGCAGCTAAGTAGTTCCAACAAATCAGGATCAATCAGCAAAGATATTTTAATTTCCTGAATTTGAAGTATTTCCTTCCCTAATGTCTCCTGTGTGTTTATTAGCTGTGTTATGAACTACCAAATGTACTACTTGGCTTTAGTGAGTGAGGAAGGCACTTAATTTTTCTCCTTTTTACCCTAGTAATACACTTCTGTGGGTAATTTTTATCTAATTATTTTTTTTACACTGGCAAGTGCAGCTTTCCAATGCCAAGCTTAAGGCATGCCTTATTTTAAACCCATGCTGTACAAGGGCAAGCTAAGTTCACTTTGTGCTTTGTTTTCATTTTCCTACCCCATGCTGTAGAACAAATCCCAGTGCAGAGGTCCAAACAACTTTGTATGGCACTGAACTCCAAGATGATATTTATGGTAATTTCTGTGTAAAATTCTCCATAAACCTCATTCCTTGGCCAAAGCATGTTCAGAATGTGTCACTTGCACAACTTAGACCCTTGCATGTGTTATTCATATTTAAGAATTATACTGAGTCCTTAAGTGGAATGCTGAGGCTCATGTATGGATTACTGAACTGCTTTGAGCAATCTTTCAAATGTTCATTTATTACAAGAAGAAAACAAACAAACAAGCAAATAAAAAACAATGTCAGAGCAGAACCAGTGAGAAAGTGCCAGTCTGGGAAAAAAAGCAAAACAAGAGAACAACCTCACCTCACCAGGTTAAGCTTAGAACAAAGTGGCCCCAAAATTCCTCATGGTCTGAGGAAGTATCCTCATGTCTGCACTCTGGTCTTCAGCAGGGTATGGAAGGGAAAAGCACAGCCAGGGACAGAGCCAGCTCCTGACAGCAGCCCCAGCTTTGCAAACAAGGCTCTGACATTTCCAGCTATTAATTTCCCTAATCACTGGGCAGTCCTGGCCTGCAGGAGCAAGGCCATGCAGAAGCTCACCAGATTTGCAGCACTGAACTGTTTGCAGTTCACTTATGGATTATACTGGCACATTGTTGGTGAGTTTGTTTGTCATACAAGAAAAAAGGCTTTGGCCCCATGCAGAAAAATGAGCTTCTACTGGAATCCTGTGCAAAGGGGCAGCAGCACTGACCTGCTCTGGACTGCCCCACCTGGGAAGATGTTTGGACACTGAACTCCTTTCTGTGTGTTTTGGTCCCAAAGAAGTCAGCTGGCAGGGAATTTAACACAGAGTAGTGCAAAACAATACATTTTATTTGTTCACAGTTAAACACAAGCAACTGCCTTGACATTTTAGAACATTCTAATAAGGACAGCAAAACCTCCTTTTGGTTTAAGTTCTCTTTAGCTTACGATTGTACCATTTCCTCGTATTTCATATTTATGGCATTTAATGTGGATTGTTTAACATGCTTACAAAGAGCGAGGCAGGGAACAGATTAACTTGACAAAGACAGCAATTTTAGATTTAACTAAAAGCAGTCAGTTAAAAAAATCTGTTTCCACTTCACTGATGGGACCCCTCCAAACAAACTGCAAGTTAACTACATACAGCAGATCCATGATTTTTAGACTTACGAAAGAAAATTGCAAAATTTGTTCCTCCATAATCTTTGTGGTCCATAAACAAACCTAAAGTGGTTTCCATTACTATCCCGATGCTAAAATCCTGTTTAAAAGAAGAAAAAAAGCCACCTTACCAAAGAGCTCGCGTTGCTGCCAGGGCATTTTTGTGACCAACACAAAACCTGCCTCTCCTGGGAGCGCCAGATCCGGGCTCGGCAGAGCGGGATGGGAATGAGCTCCTCCAACATTCCTGGCAGAGCTGGCCCATCAGGCCCTTTGTGTGCAAACCGTTCACTCCCAGGGCTGGGATCCAGTGGGAAAGGGGCAGGAAACCTCCAAATCTTACCGAAACACGAGCTACCACGTTTGCTACCACTACGTCTGAGAAAGCCTAAAGACGCCGACAAAACCAGGCTGTCACTTACAACCAACTCTCTACTCTCTACTCCATGCAGAGTCAGCTTTGACACAACCACTGAAGTTCACCTCTACTCTCAGAGTTCGGACTGACCAACCGAAAGGACACGGAGAATAATTTAAGACAGGCAGAAATGTATTCAGACCTTGGAGTTACGGAGGAGGCGGAAATGGGAGGATGAGTCCTGTCAGGGGCAAGTGAGCCAGGCACCAGTGCTCTGACAGTCTCCTTCCCACCCGGGCTAAGAAGGGATTTGAACTACAAATGCAAGTGTGCTTGGACTTAATTTCTACGTGAGGTGGTTTGTAAACAGCAGCTGCCACCCACAGAATGTTTAGGAGAAGAGGCCACGTGTGATGCAGGGGAACTGTGAAGCCTGAACCGTCTGAGTACACCTGGACCCAGCCACATGGGACACTTAAAACAAGCACTGCCTTCCTAACCAGCCCCTGTTCTGTCACAAAGGAGATTGAGTCTGACCACTGACAAGCCCTGATTCCACAATCCTCCTTCACAGAAGGCTCATCATTGACTTAAAACATGATTAACACCGAAAGGCTTCACACCACAATTCTGATTTCAGTTTGAGCAGGATTCCTCCTCAGCCTTGTCATCTAAGGAAGTAGGATGAGGGTGAAGGGGAGACACCTAGAGCCAAACTGACATTGCTGAACTGAAAAGGTGCTGCAATCCGAGTAGAAGAGCACTCAAAGGAAACCATGTTCTCCAAGTCAAGCCTGAAAATGTATTCTCAGGAAGAATGAAGCCAATTTCTTGGACTCAAAACACAGTGGTCTTGTCAGACCAGGAACAAAGAGCAGAACTATGAAGGAGGGTGAGGCAGTACATTTCCCTCATCAGAGAAGCAAATCCTCCTCTGCAGATCTTCATAAGCTCGGAGTTCTACCTCCATGTTCTGCATCCTCTCCCTATTTGAGTAAAGCTTCCTCTTCCCTCTTCTCCCACCCCAACTGCTTTCCCATATGAGCCAGTGTGAGGTCAATCACAGTCTGTCAGGCAAACGCTTCAAACACCAAGAAGATCTGAAGTTGGTGTTTTAACAAGTCTTCAGCATTTATGGTCTCTTCTGCATTACAAGCTCCAGTTCCTTTTTGTCTGCTCAAACGTAACTTTTCAGGAAATGTTAAGGACAATATAAACAATGATCATGAATCAGGGTGAATGAATCATTTTGCAGAGGTACAATGTTCTTTAAACATTTGGGTATTCAATCAGACTCCAACTTAATGAAGGCTGGGCTCTGAGGGATGTGGGACAGTGGACAGGCAAAAATAGAGAACGCACTGGAAATCCTAGTGCTGCTCCTTTCCAGGATGAAAGGAACCAAAGTCACCTGGACAGGCAGCACAACCAACTGCTCTAAATGGGAAGCTTGCAAGGAAATACAAAGCATTCAGAGTAAACTCACAAATGTTAATTTGGCCTCATATTGCACTCAAGTTCATAAACGCAGCCACTCAACTGGGGACAGGGAGAAAGGGAAAAAAATACTTGCAAATGCTAACAGTTGTCCCTTCAAATTAGTACACGCTGCTAAGGATTGGATTTGAGAAAGAAGCAAGAGTTAGGCTGGGCATTTTCAATTCCAGACCCAAAAATCCACTTTGCATTCATTCAGCAGCCTCCTTCCGTTCCTGGCCATCGATCCTGCTCCGCTGCACGAGCCACTGCTCAGACCAAAGAAACATAAAAGCTTTTAGTTAAACTTGCACTCACGCCTCCTGTTCTATGCCAAGAATATGAAAATAACACTGATTGACTGTCTTCCTCTTTAACTGTGGTCATGATGAGTTTCATTGTAGTCCATGATATGAAGCTGTCCAACACTGCTTTCCTGGAGCTTAGGCGAGAGGTTATCGGGGCTTGGAAGGGCCTTTGACTCCACGCTTGGATCTTTACATAGTTCAGTCTTTAGGGCATCAGACAGCCTGTTGATGGTGATCCCCTCCTCGTCACACTGGCTCTCACTCTTGTTGCGAAATAATTCTCTTGCCTTCATTCCAAGGAAGCTCTTGGAGCTGGGGAGTGAACCTACAGTCAGTGGGACAGTAGTTGAGGGCTCCAGCAACACAGATGTCTCCCAGCGACTGCTCAGCCTCTGGTTCTGGGGTTTTTCTGGGGTGGAGAGCTCGCTGCTGCTGCCCCCCTTACTGCTACTGCTGCCTCGGGTGCTGGGAGGTTTGGTCTCTCCATTTCTACCCATGGTTTCTTCACTGTGTCCTGTTGTATCTTCATTACCACAATCCAGCCTGCTTGGGGAAGAGAGAGGACACAGTGTCAAGGAAATCACAGCAAGTAAACAGTGGAGAGGGAAATGCTGGTCAGGCCACATTGATTACTTTCCATTTCTGCCTCTGGGTATGTACTTCAAAAGGTTTCCTTTCATAGTTCTGGGGCAAAGCAGGAGTGACAGGGGATAACCACACGTGTCACACACACAGCTTTGCAACATCCACTGTTCTAAGTCCCAAACAGGCAATAATCCCACATGGCTCCTGTGGATTTCACATCACCACCCTCACCTTTCTTCTGCTGCTTCAGCTGCTTCTGTTTTATCATCTTCAAGTTTTTTCAGTAGGCTGCTCTTCTCCAGCCGCCCAAACAGATCCAAGATCTCCAGCTCGAATGCCTGGGTGATTCTTTTCTGGGCCTTGTACCTGCTTTCTACTGCCTGCAGCTGACCCCTGGGCAAAGAGAGAAACCAGAATGTCCAAAATCTCCAGATTTTGCCTCAGCTGTGACAGTGCACACCAAAGCACAGCTAAAATGTTACATAGGAAGCCCCTACCTTGCTTGGATTTTAACATCTTCCAGGTATTTCTTTTGCTCCAGGAAGAGGTGGTCCTTCTTTGCAAGCTGAGATTCCAGTTCAGCTATCCTCTTCTGGGAAGCATCAAGCCTTTGGCTTTGCTGCTGAACACACAACTTTGCTTTCTCCAGTTCTTTCCGAAAAGCAGCGTGCAACATTTCAACCTCCTCGAAGCAAACAACACAATGGTAAAGTATAATTTGATCCTGTGTTATTTTTATTGGTGTTTAGACATGTTTCTGATGTTATAAATAGGCACATTTTAAAGCAAGCTAGAATAAAAGCAGCATTTCTAAAAACAGATATAGAAAACCAGCCCTGCCGAGGATGTACACTATTAAAACAACTCCACATCACTGGAATTTATTAGCACAATAATGCTCCTTACAAAAACCTCTTTTCATCAAAGCACTCTTGTCAGTTCTGCACTGGATTAGAGTAGACAAACTCCATTTTAAATCCATTTTTCCAACACGACTTTCATTAAATACCAGTAGAAGACTTTTTTTCAGTGTATTATTCACCTTCTTTAATTACATGCTCTCACGCAGGAGCAGTTATAGTGTTGTGTAAGTTACTTGCTTCTAATTAGTAAAAGGTTTCTTTGAAGTCAGGAAGTAAAACCATATGAACCACAGAAGTTTTAGTGAAGTTACTGGTAACTTTTAATAGGAAAATGACTGAGTGGGAAGGCCAAGACGCTCATTTTAAAGTAACACCTCACAAAAAGCCATAAAATCCTTGTTAAGATCTTTCCACAAATTCTGGCACTACTACCCTGCATTATTTCACCACCAATCTGATGTCAGCTATATTTTAACACAGTACAGTCTCAGCCTTTGGCAAAGAAATTGCTAAGAATTTACATCAGGTGGCTAAAACTGACCCCAGGTGCACCCCAACGATGCCTTCTTAGCTCTCTGAAGGTGCTCTGAAGACATTCCTCAAACCTACAGGGCACAAAATATCTGCACAGAAGTTCAAATATGAAATCAAACCCCCGAAAATCAATTTCAGAACAAAGAATCTGTTAAGGCCTTTCCTTCTAAACTCAGGGCTGGGAACTGCTGGATGATGACCTCAAGGGAAGTCTCCCCAAAAGTCCTCTGCATTGGTACCTTTGTAGTGTCTGTGTGCTTGTGCTGCAGCTGCTCCAGGTATAGCTCGTTGACCTCCCCAAGAACCAGCAGCTGCCTGTTCAAGAACTCCATCTGCTGTTGCACTGATTCACTGTTGGAAAGCTGGGAAGGGAAATGGAACAGAATCCAACACTAGGAAGAACAGTTCAGCAGGAGAGTCCCAGCTCTCACACAGGCACTGTGTTCACAGGGTGTTTTTATAAAGAAGGGAGAAAAAGGCTAAAATCTAATGCATCATTGGTAGTTGAGTGATAAATAAATTTTTTTCCTAGAGAACTTCTCATTTCCATTCAACTCCTGACATAAACAATATCTATCAGAAGCCAAGATTTAGCAGAACTTTAATACAAATTCATCATGCTCAATCTGTAAATTCCTGCTGTGGAAAAAGCCAACATAAGAAACTTCAGAAGCATTTGAACTGCATTCTTCAACAAAACACATTTTTCTGTGTAGCTTTTGTGCAATTAATATCACTCTGTGGAGCTCAGCACAGGCTTCTTTCAGAACAAGAAAGAAAATTACCATATAAAAAATAATCAGAAAGACACAAAGAGACCCTGAGAACACTGACTTCTCTTACCTTTTGAGAAACTTGGCTAAGCAGCAATTCTGTGTGACACACCTTGTTGTTGGCCTTCTTTAATTCTAACCTCAGATCTGCTATCATGTTCCTGCAGTCTTCCAGCTTGGTCTGTTCAAGTGACAAAAAAATTAGTCAGGGTTCTGAAACTTCACTAAGGACAGCAAGGGCACAGGGCTGGGAGGCTGTAAAACCCCCAGCACTGGAAATCAGTGTATATTGATCCCTCCAAATCAGCTAAGAATCTGCCTTTTCCTATTTTCAAGCTGAAGACAGGACAAAACCCAACTATAAAAGGACGACAACTAAGTTAAGCACTTCCACTTATGCACTATCTTATTCTGAATCAGGAATTATTATAATATAATTACATTTTATTAGTATCTCTAATAAAAATGTGCAGCTTTCTCTCAGGTATTTCATGCCTTGTTATTAAGAAAGTTATTTTTAAAACCCGTAAGCAGACAACAAATTTGTTGATGCTTCATACCTGCAATTCCTGGCTCTGGTTGTAGAATTCCTCCCGGTCGTGCTGCAGCTGTCGGATCTGGCTGTGAAGCTGAGCCACAATATTATCATGTTCCTCCTGAAACTGGTGGTACCTTGCTTGTTCTTTCTGCAGACTCAGTTTCAAGGCGTGGATCTCCTTTTCCTGCAGTTTCAGCTGATCTTTCTGTTAAGAACCCCACATGAGGCATTAGACAAAACACCAGTTTAGCAGTTAGGACATCTATCCTCAGCTAAGCCAAGCTGCCATTACCAGCAAGCAGGCAAACACTTTTCCTCACATACAATATTTTACACAGAGCATGTTCTCAAGGCTTTGGGGGTTTTGTCTGGTTTTGGCTAAAAATGAGATGAAATGGTGATAAGAGTGGACAGGCTGAAAACTCACAGCCACATTCAATGAGCAATATCCTATTTTTCCACCGCCTCTCATGTTTTCAACACAGACTTGGGTCTCACAGCTGAATCAACAGTTCATCTTCCAAAACCTACTTGGCAGTCTATTTTTGGCTCTTGCAGTAAATTATCAGAGGGTGAAACTGTTGATGGAATTAGCTATAACATGAAAATACAGAATGCAACACACTGAACTGAGACATCCTTCAGTGCACTTATAACTTCAAAGTCTACGACAATGAACACCTCTGGAAAAGGACACTTGAGTTTTCAAAGCATTTGCTGTTACTCCTCAACTGAGGAGCAAAAGGACAACACTTAATCAAATATGCAATGAGGTGTTGAGGCAGGCACTGAACAACCCTCCATTAACAGGGAAGCCTTCACCATTATCCAAAGGCAAGTGCTGGCAGGGGTCAGGCACGAAGGATTCAGCTGCCTGCAGTCAACTACAAACAACTGACATCAACAATGACAGCGCATGGAGCTTGTCCATGAGTCACTCCACAAACACCGACTTCAACAAGGTGACAAATGAGGCTTCTTTGTTAACTGAGTGGTACCAAAAGGCACCAGCCAGGCCAATTAACACTTGTTGCAGCAGCAGTGTGTCTCAGGAGCTGGTGGAGCTGCAGTCCTGCTCACCATGGCAGCGTTGTGCTCCTCCAGGGCCGTGGCTTTGATGACCTTGCGCAGCAGGCGGCGGTTGCGCAGCGCGTGCTGCTGCCTCTTGAAGCGCTCGTACAGCAACTGGTTGTGCAGCAGAAGCAGTTGGTTCCTCAGGGTGTGAATCTCATCCGAGGGGGGAGAACCTGGAGTGGGAGACAGGAGAGATTGCTGAGCTGTACTCTCTGCTCTATTCGATCTCCAACACTAAATTGTAAACATTTTTCCCAGAGCAGTGTGTATATGCCTGAAATGGATTGCTCCTTTGATTAAGGAAAGAAAAGCTAAGCCATCACCACCACAGAAGCCTTAGAGCACAAAACCAAGACACAAGCACATAAACATGCAAGAAAAACAATCAGTTTTAGATTCAGTGAGCAGTAAGAAGGTGGAAGGATCTGTCAGATGACCAGCTGCACTCTGAAGCTTAGCAAGTCTGCAATGGTCAAAAGCAAAAGTGTCTAGAAATTTGCACTTTTCAAAGACGAAAAAAGCAGTTCATCTCCCTGTGTGAGCACACAGCAATCTGCTAAGCAGATAAACCATGACTTAGTGGAGGGCATCATCTTTCTGCAGCATTATTTAAAAAGCCACAAGCAAAAACTATGCAGGTCATTGTTTAAGCAAGTCTAATAATAGAGGAACAGATTGCCAAAACACATGAGAAATTTCCTCACCTCCAAAGTGAGTCCAGTCAGCAGATTTGCTTGGCAGAGACAATCTGAAAAAAGAAAATGCAGCATTAACAGGTAAGTTTAAGTATAAAAATGGAATGTTTGCCTCAAAAGAGTTTATAGCCTGGTAAAAGTACAATTAAGGTCAGCTGGTATAAAAAGATTATGGAGGAACTGTGCAGCTGCTTTTCCAGCACAGCTTAAAATTAAGCCAGCACAAAAAAGAGTAACAATAAAGTCTGCAAAGTAAGATTTTCAGTCACCTACTTGTTCAGCTCCTTAGTGTGTGCATCTGCTCCCTGCTGAATCAGCCTGTCCAGCACTTCCACGGGAGAAGTTGAGGACATACAGTCTTCATCCTGGGCTCCCTTGGCCTTCTTTAGCAGCTCCTCAGTCTTCTTGCCAACAAAGAGGTAGGCAGTCTTTGGTAATGCAACCTCGAAGAGGTGCTCATAGAGGGGAGGCTGCCCACTCCCAAACACCACTCTCCTTTGTGCTGGTACTTTGCAAGGGCTGGGAGTGAGAATACTCGGCTCCCCAGAGGTTCCTTCCCTGTTCCCAGCAGGGCTTTCCCCAGGGCCTCCACAGGGCTTGTCTATGGGAGTAAACGTTTGTTTGGGTGTTTCCCGTGCACCCTCAGGCCCAGGCTTGTCCAGAGATGTTAAAGGCTCAGAGGTCTGACTGTGTCCCTGAACACTGGAGGCTGCTGAGTGGGTCTTCTTCTGAGAGCCTGACAGACTTTCGTTTGTGCGGTAAAACGGGGAGTCAAATCCTCCTCTAGGCACCATGTGTTCAGCATCGGTGGTGATCTCGGAGATCTCTTTAGATATTGCATCTGAGGAGAGGAGGAGCATCATAATGCATCTGGTATTTCAACAGGACAAACATTTCCTTAGCTAAGATGTAGGTAAGGAGGGCAGACATTACCTTCCTCTCTGTCCTTTTCAGCGCTATCTTCAAACGACAACCCACCTAAAAACTCTGCAAGATCACTTAAGGTTACTGAACTTTTACTACTGGGTATGTCTGAAAAAAACAGAAAACAAAAAGTTACGTTTCCTGCAGCCTTAACACATCACAAAATACAAGTCTTTTACTGCTGCAAGGTCCTTAGAATAAAAGCTTGTCCCTCCTTCAGATGCTTCCTCAGAGCAGGAAGTTATCTGACTCCTGTTCCATTCCATGTGGAAAACAGTTCAGAGATCAGTCACAGGTCAGTCCTGATCCCAAAATGTTATTCTGCAAACTCAACATTTGCTATTGCACAACTTCTGTGAGGAAGGATGTGCTGTTTGCAATTTAACCCATTAAATAAATAAAATAAGGTGGCTCATGTGCAGTGTGACTGCTCTATTTCCACATCGGCATTAACCTCCCCTTTAGCTTCTGAGCTGGCTCCACAAGGACACAGCACCTGCCTGAAAAAGGGAAATTTAGCAATCTGATGTAATACAATCTTGCCAATATGTGGCTACTGATCAAAACTGAGACAGTGGCTGCTGGATATGCACTCGAACCTGCAGGATGGAAACCTCCTGCTCAGCTCAGTCACAGATCAGGAACTCAGGGAAAAACTTTGCATGTTCTCAACTTGGAATTCAGAATGTTCCCATTTCAGTGGAACTAACCAAGTACAACATGGAAAACCAGCCTTAAATCTCACTATCATCTCCACTTTGAAGATGGTAAAGATTCACAGCACAGAGGTCTCAAATACAGCACCAAAATCCCTTTCACAGCTGTCGCAGATGTAGATGACAGAGAATGGAAAATAGAATCTATCAAAAGTTGAGTTCCTCATATTGATTTCAGTATTCCCCAGGACTTTAAAAAAACTTCAAGTAAAGCAATGTAATTGTAGATAGAAAAGTTTTTCCAGAGGCCTTTAAGAAGGAGCATCATATCTACCCTTATGTGCAGCCTTACAGTTTGATCCAAACATGGGACATAAAACTCAGTGAAGCAAAATTTAATATACAACTTGCTGCTCCTAAAAAAAATAATCATCCTCAAAGAATCAGCTTTTATAAAAATAAATATCCTTTTTTGGCCTTCAGTGTAGATTTGTATATTTAAATATGCAGGAGAGCAAGGTAAAAAAAAAAATCTCAAGCTATTTCTGAACATGAATAATTAAAATGAAATCGAAAGCATCTCAAGAAGTGAAGTTGAATCACAGGTTAAGGCAGAATCCTGAAATTACTAAGAACTCAGGGGAAAAAAAAATCCTGTGGGAAGGTGTTTGGGAATTGGAATACGTGTCAAGAACAACTGGAGTTGTTTACAACAGGTTGATGTAATGGGGAGAGGAAAATGGAGTTTACCCAATGATTTATCGCTGTTTATGACATTTTGCTGTCGGTACAGTAAAGGCCTCCCAGAATCTGGTTTGTCCTCCTGGAAAACAAAAGAAACCCAGAATACATTAATTGCCTTAGATTTTGCTGGCAAATGTAGAGCTGGAAGTGGCAATGGATGTCTAAACTTAGAAGAAAATGAGTTTTTTGCACTGAAATGCAACACTTTTTATAAGCCAGCTACTCTGATCTTTCTTTCTTTCTCAGTTAAGGTCACTGAATTAAGGCAAGTCAATGAAAAAAGAAAACAGATTAGTTAAGCAGAAGAATTTTGCAATACCTTTTTAGGAGGTGTGGCAGCAGCTGAAGGGAGTGAAACAAAGTCATCTGAAGTGCAGGGTGGAGGAGGAGATGTGGCTGGTGTTCCCAAAGGTGTTCCTTTCCCTCCTGCTGAAAAGGAGCACAAGTTGTCTCAGCAGGCTCCCCTTCCTCCTTTCAGCTGAACATTGCATGTGAAGAATTGTACTTTTAAACACTGTCTCACAGCATTTACCTCTTAAATCTCTTTCAACTGTTTATCAATACAAAAGTGCAGTTTCCCAAAAGTTGTTTCAGACTTTGGCACTGAATTCACAGATTTCCTTTCTCAGTTTGCATCAGCACAGCTCTAGGTCAGGTACTCAGTTCACAGGAATAATCACTCAAGTCTATCAACTGGCATGATGTGGCACTCCCATTTAAGACCTGACAGTAAAATTTACAGCCAGAATTTCCAGTATAATAAACCTTGAAGGCCTAATTCCAAAATGCAGCACGTACCAGATGTGCCAAAAGCTTTGCTGTAGGGTTGTAATGCAGACTGGGATGACTCTGATGGGACAATGCCAGGGGATGTTGGTGGCGTGGTCATGCCACACACTGCAGAAGGGCTCCAGATGGTGACCTGAGCACAGAGTAAAACACAGCAGAGCTCAGAAAAGGAACATGTGAGGCACCTGGAGCCAGGTTCTCACACAGCAAATTCATTAAATGTGAAACAAACACCAACTTCTGAGGAGCTCACAGCACATCTCAAACCCAGGAATTTTTAAGACTGGTACAAGAAACTATGAAAACTTGCTGGGCTTCATCTTCTGCTTTACCTGCTGTGGCTCAGTTGACAGCCTCATGGACTGTGGGCTCAGAATCTGAGGTAGCTGCCCTGGCATTTGTGATAGTGTTAGCCGAGGAGTGGAATATGGGGTAGAAGTCCCTGAAAGTTGAAAAAAAAGAGAAAATTAAAATTCAAAAGTATCCAACACATCAAATACAAACCCATGATTCTTCCGGCTAGGATTTAAAGGCTTTTAATCAAAGCATTTCAAATCCATTCAACACAGACATTTGCAGCTAGAGACTTTTCTTCCAGCACAAGAAAGTATCTATTGAATACATCACATACTCCAGCTTTCTTTTTTTTTTTTGGTTGTTTTGGGGTAGGGAGGACAGGGGATGAAAAGACCAGGTTGTGAACATGCTGTATGTCTGCACATAGAAAACAGAGCTATATATTTGTTTTTTAATGGTGATTTATTTTCTGGTTCCTAAAAATCAGACTATAAGTGGAATAAATTAGTGAGATGGGTTTTTTTGCTCTAGAGCCAGTTCTCCTCCAGCAATTGATTAGCCATCAGGCAGGTCTTACCATAGCTGCTCTGTGTGTCAATGTAAGAGCTGGCACTGGGGTCAGTTTGATGATGTTTTAAGCTTGTGCAGAGTTTCCGAGACACAGAGTAATAACCATCTTCATACGAGGCTTCTGCAGGGTCCAGGGAGATTTTGGCACATTCTATCACAACATCATGAGTTTCTAGTCTTTTCCACCTGCAGACAGTTTTTGGATCCAAAAGAGTAAATTAGTCAATTATTGTTAAAAACAAGAGTTCTTGGAGATAGGAGGAATTGGCTTGTAGGATGGCTCATTTGTTCCAGACAGCTTTGCATGCTCCCAGCCAAACTGGAACAAGGCACCAGACAGAAATGGCAACCAGATGACTTGTGAGAGGGGGTCTCAAAGAGGAGACAAACAGCTTTGACACAGAGATCCATAAAGGTCTGCCATGGAGCACTCTGGAAAGGAGGAACAGCATACGAAGACTTGGTTGATCCTGAGCTTCAGCAGCTGTAGAAATCAGCTCAACTACACTCAGATGTTGGTAGTCAAAATTTAGACATGCCAGCAGTGAGGGAATCTGTATTATTTAAGCAAACACTGTCTGCAATGCCAGTTTCAGATCTGTGTTTTTCCTCCCAAGTTTGGGGAATGTTTTTTACTATTACTGCCTCCTTCATTCTGAAAACTACTTCTCACTAAATTAAGAAGCCAGATTAGATCTGCCCAATATTTCAGAGGATGGAAGTTCACTGTAAAGAAGAGAAAGCCCAGAAGGCTGTCTATTAAAGGCTGGGTTGCTTTTGAAAGTAAGATATTCTCTGTCCAAGATACCAAAACAGAAGGCTTCCACTGGTAGGTTTGTGCCAATTGTGCTCCTGAGTGGTGCCACCCTCCCCCCTGCAAAATTGAGCATTGTGACACTCAATGGGTTCCCAGTTAGGAGTGATTTCCTAGTGGCTCTGAAAAGCAGGGCAAGAGCACTACTGTGCAGCAACAAGAGTCAAATTCTCCTCTTCAGTGGCTGGGCCTGTGGAGACAAGAGAAAAGCAGCAAGTGGTGCTGCTGCAGGCAAATGAGCCTATTGCTAAAGAACTAATACAGCTGATAATGTTAACACATACCTGTTAAAAGAACTGATCTGTTAAATGAACCAATATCTAGGTACCAAAACAAGACACACTGAAGCCATTTTAAACACTTAAATCCCATCAAATACTTTAACAAACCCAAGGAATATGACCCAAACCTCCAGCCAATGAAGCATCTCTGGTAGTTTCACTTTACTCATTATAGGCAAAGAGTTTTAGACCTTTATGAGGATGTTTGATCATTAAGTCATAAAAATAAGATAAAGTTAAGTAGAAGACAGATGCCATCCCAGACACAAAATGAATTTAGAACCCCAACACTGTTGTTAATGACCTTTCACAACAGTTTTTGCTTATTCATCCAGCTGTAAGCTGGGATGATGAGTCTATGTGTTTACCTGGTGCACTATGAATCTGGGTGACAAAACAAACCCACAGAAACTGTTGCTGACAGAAAAGGTTTTGCTGCAACCTTCTGAAACAACCCCACTGAAAGCTGCTCAGTTTGAGCCTTTCCTAATAGCAGAGAGAACATAGAATACCTTCGTGGGTCCAGTTCATGGTCCTTAGATCCAGTCACTAGCTCTGGATGAATTCGCACATGTTCCATCATAGGCTGGGAGGAAGAAGAAGGACTTGTTATCAGGGCAGCACCTCTGGATTGCACTAAAGCACACAAAGATGATGAGCAATCTACTGATCCCAGTAAGTCAGAAGGTTACATTTAACAGATAAGGTTAATACACATCACCACAGCTTCAAGACTTGATCCCAACTGAACTTTCAGTCAAATTGCTCTTTTTTTATACTGTTTGGTTGATCAGCCTTCAGATGAATTGGCAAATTTTTGTATTAAATTGGACTATATAGCTATAAATTCCTTGCCTCAGATAATGAGAAGCATTTTACCTTGACTACTTCTTCAAAGGTCTCCAGGTTTTCCTTCATACTGTAGTGAGAGCGCAGAAAGGAGACAAAATTGCAAGGATACATTCCATAAAGACGATGAAAGAGAGAATAAACGCTGGCATGAAGATGGACAAGATAAATCTCTGCCACATGACCTGGAAAAAGTAGTTAGAATCTTTTTCATTACACTGGAGAAAAGAACAAAAGTTCTAAGAATGCAAGCGAAGTACTTTTAAATTTGAAATGTTAACTGGAACGAGTCTTCTGAGGTACAAATAGTCCCTAGTGAAACTGTGAAGTCTTCTCAGAAAACAAGCAACACTTAGTCATCAGCTCACAGCAACCCCAGAAATTAAGATAAGGACCATTAATTCCAGCCAGTGTGCTGTCATTCTCAAAGCACAGCTTTGTTTTTATTCAAGTTAAACCTGAAACTCCTCTACATAGCGAGCCAGAGTAAGACTGACTGAATGATTTAAAAAGGAAACTAAGGCTTGTTTCACTTCAAAAGGTAAAAACTAAAAGCTTGTAGCCACCAAAAGCAATCACAACAAACAAATCTTAGCATCCACCTCAGAAGTTCCAATCCTACTTGCAATGCAGAATGGCTCTCTAAATAGCAGCTCTATGTGCTTAACACAGCATTTGTTCATTCAGCCATGAGCCACACTCACAGATACTGCTGGTGTTAGACATCAGACCCCTTATAACAAATTCAGCAAAGCCAGGGCTGTGAGAAAACCAGTTTCACCAACCTTCATGACTACTGATAGTTGCACATTAAAAGAAGCTCTTATATATGTTGCTTCTTTCCCCTCCCCACTTATATCAGGGAATCTCAGCATTTTCCCTTCACTCTCTCCATTAAGATCAATCTCTGCTTTTCACTTTCATCAGGGCAGTACTTTGGTTCAGTGAAATTTCATGCAGTAGCAGCACCACATGGAAGATTCTAAGAGACTTAGAAAATTCTGAGCAAAGAACTCCCCCATGCTCTCAAAGAACAGAACAGCTTGTGGGCTTAATACATCATTTTCTGTGTTTAAATAATCTCAGACCATTAAGAGTCTCACGAAAGAATGTGCTCACCAACTGCACACGAGTCACAAGGATACTGCTAAACCACAACTGCATGCAACAAAGTTGAAATCTCACCTGGATTCTGCAAGCACCAGGCTGAGAGACGCCCAAAGATACCAAAGAAATCATGAAGGTACTGTTTGCCAGACTGAGGAATCATTGGCAACATGGTTATTAGCACTAGGACACCTGTGGTGAGTACTACTACATCTGTGTCAGTCTGCAAGAAGGGAAAAAACCTGCATTAGTTAAATGTGTTGAACTTAATTTTTTCCAAGGATGAAGTGAACACTGAATCATCATCATGGAAAAAGTTCTCTATTGAAACAGTCCCTCTGAAACCTACCAGAACTTAATGATCCAAGATTATTGAGTTTTTTCATACAAAACAACTTGAAGAAAAAATAGATTTGGGATTCTTGCTCCTACTCTTCTGCTTTTCTGTACAAATACTTGACTTACTCAAAAAGGGAACATCACCACAGTTCCACAGCTGAGTAAAAAAAATTATCAGTATGTGAAACATCTTATGTGCCACCTTCCTTCCCAGAGCTAAACACACACAGCACTCAGAGGCTCACAAACTGCACATCTGATCAGGGTGTTCAAGTGTGTTGGCCAGTTACCAACATAGGGGTCAAAAGCTTTTCTACTAAACCTGGCTGCTGGCTCTGGCTGCTGGAAATTCCACCAGGCAGTAATTCAAACAATGACTAGAACACCTTGGCTCATGCCACAAGAAAGGGATGTGGCAGGACAAACCTTTGGCTGGATGAAACAGGAACAGAGGATCAGATTTTAGGAAAGGACATAGAAAATGTTCAAACTCCTTCCTTGCTTTCCCAGTTTAATGCACATTTTCCTTGGTAGTTCCACTGCTTTGTGAGCTCAAGCTGCACAGAGTACAGGTCAGGCTGTGGGCAGGTGCCACTGAGCTGCTCTGGGTATGGCCCAGGAGCCAATCAGGCTGCTGGGACAGGCAGATTTTAGGGATTTATCCTCCTCTGTGTGTCTCCAGCCTCTACTCTCCCTCAGTCACACCAAACCTATCCAAGAACATTTCCTGTCCATCCCTACCTCCAGCACCTTCACCTCTCTGTCCTACTCCTGGCAGCTTGCTGACACACTTCACTCCTCTCTCAGTCACACTGCAAAGGGCAACAGATCTTGTCAGGCACGTCGGGAGTTCCAGTTAACAGCAGCTGGAGCTGCTCCCTTGGCAGTTACAAATTTGTGGTGGTTTTGTTTTGAAGAGTGCTGGCACTTGACTGCATGGCACATTTAAATGTGACTTCATGCCTAATGTGGATTCTTCACTGTCATAATAAATTCCATTACTGACAATGCATTCTAGGTCTCAAAGCACTTTCCACTCCTTATTCACTGGTACAGTATTATACCTGATCAATCTGCAGATGGGGGAAAAACCCACAAAGCTTGGGGCAACAGCTACCTCCTTGTAATTCAGCATGTCAGTAGCTAAGTAGGGAAAGTGCTAATTCCAAGGTAATTTCACCATGGAATAGTCCATGGCTTGGCCCATCTACACTGCAAGCAGAGGACACACAAATTCAAATTGCACCACTTGGAATTACTGTATTTCTCATTAGGTTCACATTCAAGATATCCATCAACTTCACCAAGAGCCCTCTTGTCTTTAATGTATTTCAGGAAAGTTTTAATAAACTTTCCTAACTCACAGTGACAGTGGCTTTTAGAAACAAGATTGTCAGCAATAACAGGATCAGCATAGAGTATTCAGCAGATATTAATAGCACTGTGGCTTAACTAAATGACATCAAAACAGGAATCAGATGCCTTGCATCTGTATGCATGCTTACATCAGGTGTTTTATGGACAGCACTGACAGTTCTTACCTTGAGACATTTAAGTAATGAAAGCAGGAGAGGTGCTTGAGAAAGTTTGTGTTTCCAAGATGGTTGTCGTCTTATCACATGTCCCAGCAGAGAGAGGGTGGGTAAACGAGTAGCAGCTTTGCCCATATAATCATTAATTTTGTCCAGTAGATGCTGATAAAGGATTTTGCAGAGTGGCAGAAAAAGGAAAAGAAAGGTATTTATATTTAACTGCTCTATATGTTTCTTCACCAATCTATATTCAGCAATATGTCAATATGGAAACTATGGGCATTTTACAGAACCCTGCAATAATTTTGAGATTATTGGTAGACTAATGTAAACTATACAGGCCAGAAGCAGTCACTGCACTTCAAAATGTTTATAAGTAAATAATAAATAATAATAAAAAAAAATCTGGGCAGCAGCCAATTTGTAGTGCCATTTCCAACCTATTTTAAATCCTTACTTGCTCTCAAAATACTCAATTTGTTTCAGGCTAACACATCCAGAAGCAGGAGCATTGTAAAGAGAGAACATTAATCCTCCAAACCCTTTCCTTTTTAGAAGTTCTTTGCCTAATTGGGTCAGTTTAAGTAACTCAACAGAGACCTCTGAAGTTTCTTTAAAGCTTATACTACTCTTACTACAGAGATACTACATCTCTACAGGAAAGTAATTCTACACCAGAGCGGAATCCCAGAGTTTTAACAGATGCTATTTAAAGGCTGCTTCAATACCAAGCTAAAATCTGCCATTAAAAGGTTTTTTTTTACCTTGTCATGAGGCTCTTGCAGAGTGGACAGAATATGCAGTGCCTGCTGAGAATTGGTTTCCAAGTAATAGTCCACCAGGTTGTTGACAAGCATAGGCCCACGGTCTGTCAGTTTGGGGACAGCAAGGAAAAACCCAAAAACATTCTCAATACACTAAAAATAAAGCACTTGCCACAAGGACATTGCAGAACTTTTAAGCAACTATTACACAATTTCTAACATAAAGCAGTGCTTGGTGTTTAGCAGACCTTTGGGAAAATGAGACCTCTCAACTACATTTCCTGGTTCCAAACCATTCAAGCGATTGCATTTGGCTCAGGGAAAGGAACCAGGTTTTTTAACAACCAATAATTACTGTCTAACCATAAAACCCTACAGGTGGCTGAGCTGCAAGGGTACTTTACCCAGCAGAGGTAAAGTGTTCAGGAGTAACTTGCTGTTCTCTCCCTAGAGCAGATAAAGGAGAGCAAGTTCAGGGACAAGGACACTGGCAGGGCTCTCATGCTCTGAAAAGGCTCTGTCAGCACAAGTGATGCCTCAACAGCAGCAATCACTTTTCACAGAGTCTGTTGTTTTGTTTGGGAGTAGGGGTTTTTTTTTGTTATTTTTTTTTTTATTAACAAAATCCTACTGGTTCCCATAATGTGGATGACACCTAATTCTTTCTAGATACACTTGACAAAGGAAGTTTCATCAGCTCACACTTGAGGCTCTGCCTCAGGAAAAGCCAGTCATTTTGCAATAGTGTTTTAACAATTATGTAACAGACCTTCCAGGAGCCATGCCATTAAGCAAAATGGACTGAAGAGAAGCCTCAATCCTTAAAGCAATTTCAAACCCAAATATCAAGAGTTTCTTTCAAGCTGCATTTGCAAAGATAGTGTTTGATAGAAAAAAAACCCCATGTTATTCTACCTTTATTGATGTAAATGCAAAACCCTTCCCAAAACTACACAAAAGGATACATACCACAAATGAGATTATCTTTGAATGCAGCTGTTATATCTTCCAGGACACCCAGAAATGGAGAATCCAGCATTGAGAGGAGCTCACCAACATTTCCTTGCTGTGCCATGATGCACTTACTGACATGAATGTGGAGGTTAAAACTTCAGGAAGTTCTTCATTGGTGTCTTTCTACCAGACTAGGAGAGAAGAGACAGCAGATGAGTGAACTTTTCCCTTTCCATCTAAAATCTCTCATCTCTACTATTTCTTTTCCACACAAGTGCCCATTTAACACTGAGAGGATTGTTAGGGTTTCCACACCTGCAATAAAAGCTGTAAGAGTTTCCAAAAAGCCAATGAGTCATGAGCAGGGTTTTCTTCATGTTTTTCACAAAGACATTAATCTGTTTTGCAGAAGACCTCAGTATCTAGACTGTCAGAGCATTCTCTTACCGTATTTTTTTAATTTGCTCTCCAGGTCAGTAAACTGAAGCTAAAGTTTCGAATAAAATGCAAAAAGCTCCCTGAAATCCCTCCATTCCTGAGTTCTGACAGCAATTCCTCCTCAAACCACCACTCAAATCCTTTGCATAGAGGACTAAAGTCTAAAGAAAATACACACCTCCAGATCCTTCTCCACTCCCGTGACCAGGTCAGGAATTCACTGCCCTGGGCTCTGCATTGTTGCACACTGAGAGATTTGGGCTTTAAGACTTTCCAACGTGGCCAGGCTGCAGCTGCTGGGAAGCTCAGGCAGGGCTGCTGCAGCTGCTGCTCCTGGGCAGCCTGAGCTGGGCAGCACAACAAAGCTTCACTCCACACGTGGGATTTGTGAGTAACACACCAAAAACTCTGCAGTGCAAAAACTGCACAAAGTATTAAATGCAACAGTGTGCAGATAACATGACTGGTCAGCTGCACGTATTAAGTGAGAGCAAATCTAAGCCATTTCAGGCTTTTAAAATGGCTTCTTCCCATGTACCAGCATCAGAGAGATTCAGATTCTTACTTAATCTACCTACCTACCACAAAATGCATCAATTTTTATTTCATCCATAAGAATCCTATGCTGAACTTTTCCCAGTGGAAGAATGAAGGTGGCTTTAGATCACACCTAATATTATCAGCAAGGGTTTCTTCTTCCCTCCCACTCCAAGCTAGAACAGTTTTCACTTCCCCCAAGGAAGGCAAGACTGACACATGCCAAGTTTACACACAAAATTGTTTTTCTACTGCAGTTGTGTTTACAGCACCTGTTCTGTGGATGAGCTGAGCTTCTGTCTGCAATGCTGTCAGCCACACACCTTTCATGATCACTAATAAAGAAAAACCAGAAAGAGGTTAAGAAAAGGCATGATTTATTTCTTGCTTATCACACCAGACAGATGTTCAGAACAGCACTAAGTTTTTTACACGGAATAGAAGAGTTGTGCACCCCCTGCATGAGAACAGTCAGCCCTCAGTCTGAAAAACACCAAAAGGTGTTGTAGTTGCCCTTTCCAGGTTAAGCTGTGCAATCACCCCAAACTAGATGGCTTTCACAAAGCCATAGTTTTGTACTGTGACCCTTCAAAAGTGGCTAAAGAGTTTTATTTATGGCAGGTAGAATCTTATACACAAAGAATTCTTCACTATTCTGAACATACAGTAATTAATTTAAGCCTTTAAATTCTATTCAAAACACTTTTAGGCATTAGCCAAGGACCACAGATTACTGCTCTCTTTTAAATGATAATGTTGTGATTACCTATATAAATATTACTTTCTTGAATATTTATGGTTAACAAAGTTACTGGACAGCAGGAGTTAATGTGTCCACCAGTAAACTTTGTCATTTGCAACATATCACTCTGCAGTTGCAGAACTGCCCAAGGTCACTCTTCTTAGTGCCACCAGACATCAGCTTACTTAATCTGGCACTGATTGCAAATTCAAAGGTGATAATATGGCACCACACTCACAACTGGCATTTCAGTAGCAAGAAACTGGCTGGAGCATTTCAGTAATCATCACTGCAGAAGATAAAAGACCCCACCCTCAGTTTTCAATGATCATAACTGAATAGTCCAAATGAAACTTCAGTTCAAGTACAAGCAGCCAGCAGAGTCTGATCAGTGAACTGCTTAGATTTAAATGCTATTTCCTCTCTAGTCTAATGCTGGCAAAATGCTAAACCTGCAGACTTAAAACTGGCTGGGAGCGTGAGCAAGACTTGGATAATAATAGAATAGAAACTTGGGGTGAGGGAAGTTGCTTTTTAGTGAAAGCAGAATGGATCTATGCTTTTCATAAAATCAGAGCTCGGATTTGTTGCGGTTTAGGACTTTGGTTTGGGTTTTTCTGCTGGGGTTTTTTTTCTCTACATTGTGCAGACTGCCAAGCTTCAACTCCTTCCTCAAAGCACTTGCTGTGTAGAAGACAATGCTCAGAGAGTGACACCATCCTTTCAAAAAGTTTAAAGCCACACATCTATGCAACCTAAGAAGTCAACCTTCCACTCTGTTACTCATTTTGAGGAATCAATTGCTTTTTTAGTTTTTAGTAATCATTATAATATTGAATTGACTCAACGACTGCATTTGGAACATTGTACAGGGAAGAAGCTCACTCGAAGGAATCTATTCCTTCATTTCTGAGAACACATTTTTCAAAAAGGCCTTGCTGTCCCTCAGTTTCTATCAGGACGCAGTCTCAGCTATGGTTAAGCAATAGATCCACCAGCTTCATAAGCAACAGAAATTATTTGTTTAAACTCTTGTTAACAAAAGAAATGCATGGCCACACCCCCAGAGCAGCTGCAAGCAAAACCTGTTTGGAGAATTAAAGCAGCAGAAACACAAGTCTCTGCTTTTTTACCCCATAAAAACCTTGAAAACTCTTCTCTTTGATTCCCACTCCATACCAGTGAAAAGAGAAATTTTTGTTCTTATTTTCCTTGAGCAATACCATTATATTGGACCAGATCTCTGTCACACCAGCAAAAACCTCAACAGCAGTTGCATTCATTTCGATATTGCCAGAAGAAAATGCAGCCTGGTGAAACCATAAAACACACCTTTGGAGAGACTATGGATGATGGGCTCTGGAAGTCAGGTTCAACAATACCTCTGCAGACAGATGGGGAAAACCCCGGTTTAAATGTTGAGTAGGTAAGAGGATTTCAAACTTTGTGCTATTGTGCTGGCACGAACAAACCCTGCCATCAGATAAGGGCAAGGCTGATAAGGTGAGCTCAGCTGCCGATAACGACACACAGGATCATTTCCCAAGCTCCCTGACTAAAACAGATGGCTCGAGTGACCTTGTGCCAATAAATCCAGCATCTTTTATCTAAACTTGTCAATTGTGCACTGGAGTACTTTACAGTGGAGCAGTCTCCACTCCAAAAGTATTCAAAATATTAATAAAAGTATTTCAAAGCACATCTAAAAATGTGGCAATGTTACACACAGGTACCTCAGGAGGTGGAAGTTGAATTGAAGTTACACCAAACCAGGCAATGTTGTCACCCCACTATACGCAAATGGCCACAGCTTTAAAAAAGCAAATCACAGCTTTTTTTCTCAAGGTAAAGTCATTTGTCATTTTAAACTCTAAGTAAGAACGAGATGCTCCAAATCTGTGCCCGACACAAATGAACAAGCCAGGAAGTTCCAGCAATAGTCATAAATCATGTCACACTTTTTTCAGGCAAAGGCAGCTGAATAAGTAATTTACAGGCAACAGGCTTTTAGTCAGAAAATGCTGTGTTCTGGCAGATGAAGTTCAGCTCCGTGGTGTCAATGTGATTTATCACAGTCCCACCAGGAATTTGTGATGTGATTTTCAAATCCTGTAGATAAGCACAGGCCAGGTTAAGGGGCTCCCATCACCTTGTGAAACAGTGAGATCAGCCACTGACTGTCACAGGATTTTGTATCTGGAATTGATACTTGGGCGGTGAACAGGACATCCCAGACAGCTTTACAGTATCACATCACCACCACGTCTTTCTGCTCAAATACATAGTTACAAGATGAGTCTCTCTAATGTTTCCATCCCCAGATATTGCAAGCATTCCCTCATCAGAAGAATTTCCACATTCCCGCAGCCATTCTTGCAACTAATAGGATTAAAACAAATAAGTTTTCCATGTGATTTGAGTCACTGACTCTTCACCAACTTTTAAAACTAGTTTTATATAAAAGATCCAAAGTACTTGGTTAGTAAAGAGTAGAAAAAAGTCTGTTTAAATCCCTTTTAAAATACAACATTTTAATCTCACTGGAAAATATCACACCAACAGAACTTCTTATTCTCATATTCAAGAGCTTTCTTAAAGATATACTTAGTATTAAAGTACCAATACAGCTTTGGAGCCATCTTACAGAAGGAAAAGGAGAAGCCAACAAGCCAAGAATCAAATTGTTTTAAATTTTTTTCAGTAGTCAATTTAACTCCAACACAAAACAGTTTAAGCTACAAACTCGAGACAAAGGGAAGCACTGTAGAAATATTAATTGGAAAAGGCTAAACAGAGAAAGAGACAGCAGAGTATTCCCAAAGATTATGACTTCTGTAAGTATTTCTGTCAAGAGAAGATGTTCTTCTGTTCAGTGTATTTTTATCTCAAGCCAAATGAAAAAGCAGCTGGTAGTGCCAGTTATGCTGCTCGCAGGGGTGGGGAGGAGGGGGACACACCACAAACACACCCTCGGCCTTTGCTGCAACAACATCCAAATGCAGACAGCAGGAGCAGCTCCTCTGGGTGCTGAGGGGGATCAGTATCGGTATTATATCTCTCCTCATTAACCAGCAGTTAAATTTAGGGTGTGCCAGTCAATGGTTATTGCCCCCTGTGCCCCAAGAGAAAAGTGGATTTGATTTCAACACCACAAGACCAGAACCTTCAGATTTACACTTTTCCATCTGATTTCTGTTGCAGGTAAGGTCAGGTCACATCCCCAGGTACTGCTGTGGCAAAAGCCACGAACGAGGACAGAAGGATTTTACAGCAATTGTTTTCAAAGAAAAATTCAGATTGACAACACAGCAGCCCTTTTCAGTCACATCTTTGAAATGTTGGTCATGAAAGGATTAAGCCTCACCCCCTCCCATTCACCACACAAAAACTGAAGCCTGTTTTATGTTTCCCAACCATGCTCAATTTTACATTTCCCTCACAGTTAAACTAAACACTGCCATTATACAAGTGACATAAGCAATGAATGAGAAGTTCCAGCAGGGAGAAAAACCATTGGTGGCACAGGAAAGCAAGCAGCTGATAATTCCCTTTTTCACCACCCAGAAATAATAACTCTAAAGCACTGTTCAAACTGATCACTACAACTAGCAATACAATCAATTTAATTTATTTATTCATCTTTAAAGAATGAAGGTGTCTGGCTTCCTCTAATAGCATATATTTTCCTGGTTATATTAAGATCTGATACGAGATTCCATAACCAAACTAGATCATTATTTATAGCTATAACTTGATATTTTACACATTCTCATCATATTGCACTTTGTTACAGGTGTTTAACTGATGTGGGAACAGGAATGTCACAAAAACCCCAGCAAGCCCAAACAAAAAGAAGAAATCATATTCAGCAAAATTTAAGATTCTTTGGACTCTGTGCTGTGCTAATACACTGTTGCTAATTGCTACTCATCACATTTCTGTCAGAGGGAAAATTGTTTAAAACCAATCCATGTCATAAAAAGCCCAAACGTGGAAGGGTTGTCACTTCACCCTCTGGCAGAAGCCAGGCTAACCAGCCAGCTACTAAAGGGAATCAGGGAATTATTGCAATTCCTTACACACAACTGCATATATTAATAGCAAATAAATAAATAAGAACAAGCCCTGGCTTTCTGTAACAATTTAATTAACACTACACACGGAAAGTAAGTCCAACTATGGAATCTTTTTAACTACAAACAGGTGATCAGAGAGCTTTAAACTTGGCACTAACACAACAAGTGAGACTTCTAAATCTCTGCAGCATTTTTTTTTTTTTTGCTCCCAAGAGGAACCTCTTAAAATATTCACACAGTTAGGCAGCAATTCAGTAAACCTTGAAACCACTGCAACCTATCTAATGTACTCATCAAGGTATTTAAACTGCTTCAAGAACTAAACTCAGCATTACACAGAACCATACCAAACGATGTGTAACTGTAAAGTAGAAACAAAACGTGAATAACACCCAGGAAAGTGACAGCAATTCACCACTGCAAGAACTTTACTCAGGATCTTAATGTGCTACTCAAAGAAATGCTTATGCTAAGAAAGGAAACATCATTACTTGTCCTCATTATGTTCATTAAACTACATGAACACACAATACCAGACACTAAGCTGTAACATTCTTTCTTAAACACACACCTGTCTGCAGCATGCCATAAAATCCAGTGCCCTCCCCTGCTCCTGCCACTGTGAAGTGCTTTGATTATTTTATTTGCTTATTACTGAAAAATCCCAGAATGGTTTGGGTTGGAAGGGACCTTAAAGACCACCAAGTTCTACTCCCTGCCAGTGCCAGGGACACTTTCCACTATCCCAGGTTGTTCCAAGCCCGATCCAGCCTGGTCTTGGGCACTGCCAGGGATCCAGGGGCAGCCACAGCTTCTCTGGGCACCCTGTGCCAGGGCCTCCCCACCCCCACAGGGAAGGATTTTTTCCTAATAAGTAAAAAGGTAGCTTTTCCAAATATATCTATGTGTGTGTGTGTGCCCCATGCATCCATGTTAGAAGCTATTCAGTTTGTACAGAGGCTGAATCACATCCCCAGCTCCTGACAGGGCTGACTAGAAGGTGCCTGGCAGTTGGAAGAATTTCAGGAATCAGGACAAGTCAACATCCCAGCAGTCCAGCTGCAAATAGAGCCAGCATTCATTTTAAGCTACAAATAGTTACTGAAGACAAATATTTGTCCAAACACCAAAACATCTGCAGTTGGCCAGTGTACCTCACATGGGAATCCATTAATAACACGACTTTTTTAGTCATCATAAAGGTAACAAAGAGTTAAGGTGTCAGGATTAAACACAGCCAGAGATAAAATCATTTTAATTAAAGCTTATCTCATGACACATTAGATATTCTGACTATATTTTCATCAGTGAAAGTCCATGCAATTCCCCATAAAAGAAATGTACTGCTGGGTGAACTGGGTTATTAAAAATCCAGAACAAATGAACAAACAAAAACAAAGCAAAAAGGGTTTTCACTGAGTAAAGGATTTTAAGCCTCTGATTTTATTTTAAACTTCAATGTGGCGCAGCTGTTTCTGATAAGCAGAGTACCCAATTGCTGCTCAGCAAAGACAACAGCAGACAGATGGATTCCCAAGGTTTGCACTGATTATTAAAACTTCCAGAGTTTTCAAAGATTTAGTCTCTAGTTGTTCAAACATGTAAATTGAAGAGGAATTTTTTTCACCTAATGAGATCACTTCAGGAGTGCTTCAATTCTGACGGATTTCCAACAACTATCCCCAGAAGTTAACGTCAGGAAACTGCAGGATCAGACCACACAAAGAATGAAAACCTGTATTAGCATCCACTGGAAGGTTCTCTGGAAACAGCAGTTCTGGAAAGAGTTCTGCACACAAAACCTGATCCTGGTTTCTGGGTCATTTCCAGGGGTTTTGAATCATACATTCCTTTAAGGCACGTTCTTCCTTTCACTCATTGCCTTGTAAAAGACTCATTAAAAAAAAAACCCAACCCCGAACAGCAAGGAGAGAAGCTCTGCCTAAACTGATAAAACAATGATAGAGGATGCATCCATAGCAAACAAAGGGTGAAAACTTCAGAACTGCAGCCTTCCAAGTTCTTTGTGATAACAGGAAGCAAAATGTTTTATTGTAGAAGTAAACAACATCCTGACTTCACATTACCTACCCAGGAGCAAGGAAATGAGAAAAGCCTTCCTCACCGAGGGGACAGACTTGAACAACTGCTTTATTTAATACCCAACCCCGGACAAGGGAACCTCCTCAGCAAGCAACCGAGGCAGAAGAAGCCTGGAAATTCAGCGTTTGCAATGGTGGTGCTGAGCCTTGTTCGATAAAAGCGCAGAATTAAAAGGGTGCTTTGGCTGGTGGGGGGACCCTGCGGGGGGAGCAGCGCCCCGAGCCCCCCGGGCAGCGAGCCGGAGCGAGTTTGTCTGGAAGGAGGGAAAGGGGACAGAGGGAGGCAGGAAAGGGAACGGAGGGAGAACATCACTCCCCCCCGCCTTCCCCATCCCCCCGACCCTTTCCCTTTCTCCTGCCGCCTCCTCCCCCAGCCCTTTCTCCCTGCTTCCCCGCTCATCTCTCTGCTCTGCCTCCTCCTCTCCGTCCCCGCGGCTGTCCCCGGTGTCGCCGCGGCGGTGGCGGCGGGGGCCGGCCCGGCGCACTCACCTCTCCCTCTCCTCCCCTCAGCTGTTTACCACTCCGGGCTCCTCCGGCCCACAGGGCGCCGCCATCTTGGCCCTGCCTCCCCCTCCCATCAGAGCGCTTCGCCCCTCGGATCCCTCCGCTCCGCAACTTAGTCCGCCTCACCGCCTCTCTCCCTGCTGGCTGCCCGGCTTCTCTTCCGGTTCCTCCCCGCCGCGCTAGCCCCTGCCGCCTCACGGGACGTTCCCGCCGCGGGGGATGAGCGGGGGGCGAGCCCGCGGTCGCCGCGCCCCCACGGTGTCCCGCGGCGGAGGGATCTCGGCGGGGGCAGCGCTGCGGCCCGCGCAGGTCGCGTGATGCGGGGGGCGGGGCCGCGCGCGGGCGGTAAACAAGGCCCGGCCCTGAGGGAGCGCGGTGGGCGAGTGTCGGGCTGGGTCTGGCCTCAGGGACCGGGCTGTCAGTGTTCCCGGTTCTCCGGGGTCCTACCTGCGAGTCCTGTGCAAAGTGCGGGGATGTGCTGAGAGGGAATTAAAAAAAAAGGGGGGGCTCGGAAGTGCCGCTGTGTGCGGAGCGATGCTGACGGGACGCGGCTCTGTGGCTCCCGGACAGAGCTCCAGGGCACCCGCCCCGAGTCTCATTGATTTTAATTGATGAACGTGCAAAGCTTGTTGCCTTCTCCCGTTTTTGGATCCCTGAGGACTTACTCACTCAAATCGTGCTCAAGGATTCTGTCTTTTTTTTTGGTTTGTTTTCTTCTCTCCCCCCCCCCCCCGCCCCGAATGCCGCAACCGTACGATACAAGTATTCCATCCTTCCAGATAAAGGTTAATCTTTCCCCGAGGAAAATGCAGGGTAGGAAGGAAGAGAGGAAATTACCACGGGGAAGGATCTCCAGCCTTGGGTTTTGTGTGCCACGTGCAACAGGTTTTCAACTCGACATTTCAGTCCCCACACTGGTGGGATCTTCCTTCTCCAAATAGGAGCAGCTCCGCAGGGAGCTTGATCTGTCTCTGGAGTCCACACGAATTGTCCCCAGATCCCAGCAGGAATCACAGGCATTAAATTTGCAAGCCGGAAATGAGGTTTAAGGACAGAAAAGCAGATTAGAGCCCCATCTGAGACGTATCAGTTGATTTTTAACTTGTGCAGCAGTTTTTGTGTTTCCCAGCTCTGATCCCTGCAGGACTGAGATAGTTCCTTCCCACTGCACCTGCAATGGGTCATCCTGCCTCATGATGAGATAAGAGTTGCTTGGAGCCAGCATATTTTTAATCTAGTCCTGCCTTGTGCCTGGCAATTAATATTTATTACAGTCTGGACCGAGTGGTGGTAATTTTTTTTTTTTTTTGATGTGCAGAAGACACGTTTGTTTAATCTGCCACAGAAAAGAGTGGAAATTACGATGAGCTTCAGAAAAGACCTGGAAGCAATTAGTAGTGTTATTTTACTGGGACTTAATTGCTGTAACAGTCAAATTGACAAAGAAAACATGGATGCTATAGCAGGGGTTTGCTGCTGGATTTGAAAAGAAAAATGACTGCACTAGAAGGGACGTGTTATTGTAATTAACCTGTTTATTATTACTGAGCTGTACATTTAAAAATCTATCTACTTAGGAGGCACTGGAGCATATGACACGTAGTAAGCACTCACAGCAGCACACAAAATGAAACTGTCCTTGTGTGCAAGCAGGACTCTGTGCATCCCCTGTGGCCTGTGTGGGTCAGGGCCAGGACAAGCCTCTGGGAGCCCAGATAAGCTCTCCGTGGCTCTCCCTTCTCTGCTGATCCTAAATTAGAGACAACAGGGAAAATGATATCAACAGGAAGAACATGAAATAAGAATGACCACACGGGGTCAGCTCAAAGGTTCTTCCAGCCCCAAATGCACCTCCAGCTCTCTGGGTTTATGATTCAGCTTGTGTAAGTCACCTTTTGATGGTGCTTTCAATGGAGAGATGAACAGAAGCCATAGACAGAAATCCAGGGGAGAGTAGAACACAAGCCAAGCTGACTGCACTCCCATCCTGCAGCTTTTTGCTGCACAGGAATCCCTGAAATAAAATAAAGAGAGAAGAGATGGGTGAGAGCTGGAGAAACCACAGCAGTGTCCCCATCTCCCTTCAGGCATTCCTGTGTGTTGAGAAAGGTCCTAAATGAGAGCGTCTGGCTGTTAGCTCAGGGATCAGTTTGTCTGCAGTGACATCTGGGCCTTGTGAGCTCATGGCTACTCCGGGAGGCAGAACAGCTGATACAGCTGTTACGGACACTGGAGATGGAGTTATCCTCCTTTTCCACAGGGCTGTGCCCAGTGCTCCTTGGAACACCTCTGAAATCAGCTGGCTGAGGGGGCTTTACTGAACCTAGACTCTTCGAAAGGCCTGTGTTGGAAGGGACCTTAAAGATTCTGACACAACTCCTTTTCTAGGGTTTTTTTTTTGTGTGTTGACTTACTTTGACTGTCTTGAGTTTAAGAGCCACATTCTGCAGCCATTTGCACTTTGTATCGACGGGAAGTCTGTGCTCAGGGGTGGTGGCAGAAGCCAGCTCCAGTGTTTCATAAAATAACATCTCAGTCCTTTTCAGCAGCTTGTCATTTTCCTGTTTTGTTTAATTCCTGTAACTGTCTTCATATGAAACCCTGAAGCTGCAATGTACATTTTGGGTTTCTGTTACAATGCTTGTTTTTGTAGCGGGAAATGTAATCCCTCAAATGCCTGTGTTTAAGAGGATGCAAATCAGCTTCCAAGCACAATGCCTTGGGAACGTTTCTTTCATGCAAAACCCGGCTAAATAAATAAGGAGGGGAGGAGGGAGCAGGAAAAGGGATTGTTCGCTTCTATAAACAACAAGAATTAATTATGCTCTGTAAATGACAGATGGGTTAAGATCAAAATCTGAATCTTTCTCAATGTGGGTGAAATCCACGCTCCTATCTCCGAATTGCATCAACCCCATTGCACAGCCTGGCCAGTGCCATGGGGCAATGCCACGGCTGCCACTAGTGCCTGTCCTGGCAGAGCTCTGGGGACAGCAGGCCCTGCCGTGGCCAGATGCAAAATCCCTCTGCTCTCAGCCCCAAGTGTCCCTGGACCACATCTGCTCCCTCAGGGAAGCCCCAGCCTCCCACTAGTGCCCGGGCAGAACAAAGGTTGGTGCTTCCTGGTGTTCACCAGCCTGAGCTGCAGCAGGAAAAGGGACCCAACGGAGCCCGAGGTTAATGCAGCTGTAGGGAGCAGTGAAATGCGTTTGGAAGCTCACAGGGAGCAGGAAAGGTCCATCTCCAGAGGCATTTTCCTGCTGGTGATGGTACTCAGCGCACAACAGCTGCTGTGCAGTTTTTTACCTCTGGAATGATAAACTTCTTGCAAGGCACCTCTGCACTCCAGTTTCCAGCCATGCACAGAGAGAGCTGTAAGCACAAGAGGGGACATCCAAGGGCACACACAGCTCATGCCACTGTGCACCTGCACGGGCAGGAGGGTTGGGATAACTAGAGAATTGGTGGAATCAAGGAATTTCCCCTTCTCTCTCTCCCAAGTATTTGGGGATATCAGCTCTCCTTGTTTGTCTCCAAAGAAGAGTGATGCCCAAGGATTCTAGAAGAACAAAACTGTTCTCCAGCTCCTGTTCCCACCTGGGCCCTGGGGACAGTCACTCTGCCTCTGCTCCATCCTCCCTCCTTCCACTGTGCCATTGCTTTGACACTTCATTATTTCACATTTGCAAACCCATTCTCAAACCTTTTTTGAAAGACAGCGATAGAAGTGCAAATTCTTGTTATTGCTCTTGAAGAGCTTTTTGCAAAGCTGTTGTTAATGAGCTTGCTTAATGAGCTTTCTTAAATCTATATTTATACCCTATATACAGCTGCATATAGATAGAGCAACGCCTAAAATATGTGTGGATTGCACACACACATGCCTGGGAAAATGAAGGGTGATTAACACGCATCTTTTTCAGTTACACCGTGCAAGTATTTATTCGTTTTTCCTTGGAAAATGGAGAGATAAAAGATCCATTCTGGAATAAAATAATTCTGTGCATATGTGCTCGATGGTTTTGTTTATGAGGCCCAAGTATGTGAGTGTGTGTGTGTGTGAGACAGATGGTGTGTCTGTTTGTGAGAGATATGATGCGGGGATGAATGTGTGTAAAAATACAGGTTTCTTAAGGGCTTTTTTTTTTTTTTTAAGGTGAAGACAAAATAACAAATGCCTGCTCGGTACATTATTTCCTGTGTCATGCTCTTTGTCAATATGACAGAGGAGTATTCCTGCAGAAGGCAAAGCTGCCCCCAAAAGTGAAGGGTGCTGCCCCCAGGGCTTCGAGCTGGGCATCGTGAATTCTCTTCAAGTTTTCAAAGTCCTGGGAAGTTTTGATAAGCAAATACTTTCTGGGCTCTGCCTCTTATTGGCTGTTTCTTCACCGCCAGATTTTGACACAAATAATCTGATTGAAAAATCAGGGAGGGGAACAGGGGAAAAAAAAAACCAGAGAGAAAAAAGGAGAAGTATCTATTTCAGCCGACTGCGACCAAGTGAAAAAGTGGAAGAGGAGTCCCGAGAGAAGACGACGTCTCACTTGTCTGGGGAGATTTCAAGGCAAATCCAGTAAAGCAAAGTCCCTCAAACAGGTGATTGATTTATTCTTTTAAACACTTTTAATTGCATTGGTTTTCTCATTTTTCTGATATGTTTTTCTAAGCTTTTTTCCTCCTTCTTCTTCTTTGCTTGTGTCTGCAAATATGTAACATATTCCACTGCCTAAGCCACTTGTCCTGAGGACTCCTTTATGGTAATAGTGCACTTGACTCATTTGAATTGAACCTTTTAAAATTACAACATGTACTTCACTTTCACATGTGAAAATGGTAATAGAACAAAATATAAGAGAGGTGACAATGGTCTTGGGTACCTGTGTCCCAGCCAGCTCCATCAGCAGGAGCAGTTTGTAGCTGTAGAGTTTTTTACTTTGCCGTTGAGGAGAGGGCAAACTGGGTTTTTCCTTTTAATTGCTCTTTTACAGGGCCAAACCTTTACATTCAGAGCGCAGCATACCTCTGCTGCCATCACCTTTGCCTGTTTTTCTAAATGACAATTCAGTCTCTCCCATTCAGGATTTTTGCTTCGAATCCATCTTTTATTATTTTTCCATCCTTTTTAATATAGGCTGATTAATCTAACAATTTTTAGCATATGGAATTAGCTATTTATAGGCGCTTCTCATATCACAAGATTGATTCAATACATTAAGCAGGAAAGCAAATGATTTGCAAGTTCACATCGAAAGTGCATCTGTACATTAAGGAGATATGGAATTTAGGAGATTGCCCTATAGAATTCCATCCCTGGAAGCCTAAGGCAAAGTTTCCCAAAGCCAGTGGCATTCCCAACATCACAGGGAGCTACGTGAGCTTTCTAGAGAACAAATGCTGCAATTACAGTCTAAATATTTTTTTCTGGGTGTTGCAGCTATACCAGAATTTCTGTTCAACTTCTTGGACAAAATTTCCCCCATAATTTGCTGCCCTTGCCATAAGGTAAATTTATCCAGAATAACCACAGGAATTAAAAATGTCCTGTTCATTTTTCTGCTGAAAAAGTCGTGTTTAAATTAGTCACCCCAAGTACATTCAATTCTGCAAGGGTGGACTAGTGAAGACATGATTGATTTTGTTGTAAAGAGCTGAAATTCTTTCAATTTTGACTTTATATTTAAAGAGTCAAGAGTCCATAACCTCTTATTTTATTTTATTTGGGCTCTTAAAACACAGACACATCATGTTCTACTTTGCACTTTTTCTCTTCAAAAATGTAGTGTTTTGAAAGATAAGCTATTCTGCATTTTTGAAAGCTACACTTTTTCCAGAAAAAAAAAAAAGGCAGAAAAAAAGCAATATTAAGATATAAATATAAATATAAATTAAGCAATGGAAAGGAAAAAGCCTTTTTTATGCTAAAACTTTGTATGCTCATCAACTTATCTGAAATGTGATGTAATGTACTGCTAGTGAGTCCTAGCGATGTAATGCCGGTTAAAATTTAATGTTTTACTCAGTGTAGCAAGAGGAAGTGTTTAGTGTCAACAATTAACCTTGTAAACCTGAAAACAGAATTACTTGAGTTTAAAGAAAAATGCAAGTCAGCTTTAGAATGGAGCTCTCACTGTGAATTAGGTTCAGCATGGCACAGTCCTGCAAACTCTGTCCCCACCGAAGGCTTCATAACCTAATTGACTGAGTATGAATTTCCTCGGAATTTCATCAGAGGACCATCCCTGTGGGTTTGGGTACTGAGAGCTGGGGTGCAGTGAAGTGAGAGTTAGGGCTTCATGAGGAACACAGGATCCAGTAAAAAGAGAATCCTGGAGTCTGAAACCACTCCTAAAGAAAAAAAAAAGGGACCCATTTGCTGTGTTTTGGTGTCCCATTAGAGTTTTACCTGGGATACTCTGCAAAATCAGCTGAAAGCATCACTGAGGATGAAGGAACTCTGAGTTTGAACATGCAAATGCTGGGTCTGCTTTCAGATCTGACTGGGGAATTTATAACTGGGGAAAGAAGCCCTTCTAAGGAGTTTAAGGTGAGGTACCCAAAATAGTGGAGCAGCTTTTTTCCCCTTGGCTCCTGCTGTCTTTTCCTCAGGGCACATTATAACATTATTATACAGCTGCATGAATGGCAAGCAAATAAGAATGTCAATTCTAGCCACCTGCTGTTTTATATCCTATACTGAATTAATAAAAATGCCAGAACACTTCCATTTTGGATGGGCACTCCTGCCCAAGCAATAAATTCCCTTGTGCACTTACCAGTCCAGGTAGAAACTGCTGCCACAGGGCCTGAAAGGAACAGACTCCAAAAAAAGAAAGTTTAATTTTCAACCTTTTCAAAAGGTTGAAGCTAAATTCTGCCAGAAGCTTCAATAACTCTAAAACGTAGCAGGGTCCATCATCCATAGCACAGCTTTTCCTGGGAAATACAGTGAGCCATTAGGAGCAGCTGATCACTTGCCAGAGATAATCTGGAGTTTCGAGGAAAAACAGTACTTTTTCCTCCCACAATCTCTGCTTGTAGCTTTCCTCTAGCCTGGTTGCGTGAATCACAAAACCAGTCCAGTGCAGTTGTTAATTAACTCTGCTTGGGGCTCCCAGTTCCTTTTTTTTCTGTAAAATGGGGTGGGGGAAGGTGACTTCCTTTTGCAACGTTCAGTCCATTAAAGATCGTTGTGCTCAGTCGTGGCCCTTATCAGGAGTCAGGATACCAGACCAAATTCGACTTTTACATAGGCTGGGGCAAACACATCCACAAAGATTCTTTTTATTCATGGACATGTGTTTTTCACCACCAGAAAAGAGGGGCTGTACTTATTGCTGTCTGAACTTGGCATGTGGGCACTGCTGTAAAGTTCTGATGGATTGCCTAAGCCACCCATCTCCATCCTCTGATTTACCTGGCTGAGCTGCCCCACTGCTGCCACAGGATTCCCCAGGATCCTCTAGCCTGAGGGCAGGGAGAGAGGCTGTTCCAGCAGGCACAGCTGGATGCAGGCTCTCACCTACAATCAGTTTCCCACTGCCAGAGCCTCTCCCTCCACCGTGGAGGAAGCCCAGGGAAATGAACTGGTTAATTCAGGCAGAGAAATTCGATGTCTGAAGCTTCCTGGCGTGAATACTCCCCATTGTGGACACAGTGCTGCCCCACCACCTGGGAAAATCCCTGTGACATGAATGGAAATTCCACGTCTGAAGGGTTTGAGGCAGCACTTTACCTTGGGGCAGGTCTCTAAGGCAGAGTTGGGTCTGTGCACAGGTACCTGAGCTGGGGCTGACCAAGAGCTCAGCAGTGCTGCTGGAATGGGAGGGACGTGGGCTGAGCAGAGCTGCTGAAGGGTTATAACCCACTGCAGAGCACTCCTGTGTTTGCACTGAGCTGGAGCTATTTCTGTGCCTGCAGCTTTTCACTGGGCAGAGACTCTTTACAGCTCTTTGAATGAGCCTCATTAGAGAGTTCCAGGAGAGCAAAAAGCAGCCCTGTACTTCAGTGCCCCTTCCCTCAAGGGCCTACTTATGGTTCATCCCCAGTACTGTTCTGTCCTTTTTCTAAAATTAAATTAAAAATCTGCTCTTGGCCTCAGCTTTCTATTATTCATCTCAAGCTACACATAAATTTATTGGAAAAAGATGAAGAAAAACAGGTGAGTCATTTCAGAAGAAAAAACAGTTAGAGCCAGCAAGAGTTATCCCTGAAATCATAGATGGAACAGTGGGAATGCTGGAGCAGATTTAAGAAGACAGCAGCACATCCAAAGGCAGCCGGACTGGGGGCACCCTGGCAATCCCTCTGTCCCCAGCAGACCTGGCTGTGGGAATCCCACAGCTTTAGGCACCACTGCAAATGTGGCCCTCAGACCTTTAAACAAAACCTCACTGTGCTCTGTAATTATATTTAGCATGAAGGGGTAGTACAGGCACTTCTGAAGTCTGGAGGACAGACCTTTCCATCCCTGGCTGTTTGGGATTCCAGGACTGCTCTGTCCTTGGAATTTCATGTCATTCCTGCTTAACAGGAGCAAACTTTATGGATTTTGGAGGGTTTTCTTTAGTAAATAAGTAGATTCCTCTGAATTGCTCTAAGGAAGGAACAAAACTTAATAACACAGTTTCCAGTCAACAGAGAGCCAGGACTTAGTGCTGACTTTTCAAATTAAATATAGCAAGATTTGTTTCTAGTGCCACTATCCCAAACAATTACAAGGGAAAATGCAAATACATATGCAAATAAGGCACCAGCTGATATTGCTGCACACAACATCATCCCTGTTGCCACCCTGCCTCCCCGAGAGCATCAAAACGCCCCAGGGAGCGGGCACAGGGCGGGCTGGGCTCTGGGTAGCAAAGATAACACTTGAATTGCAAGAGAATTTGGTATGATTAAATTTCAGCATTTTATGTTTGTCCCTCACCCGCCATTTCAACGGTCTGCAATGTTTGAGTTGGGTCCAAGAGGAGACTTCTCACCCAGCCCTCCTGCTCTGCCTCTGCTCCACTGTTGTTTGTCAGCCAGAACTCAAACTACTCAAGCAAGAGAGAAACCCTCCACACATTCTGTGGGGATTTCCCTCTGTCTCTCTCCTATTATTAATCTTGTTTCTATCATTATCGATTATATAATAATTTCACTGTAGAGTCCAGGTCATGGCTTGGGACTGGGCCCTTCCAGGTGCAGCACAAACACCCAAACTTTCTCCAGTGGGGATCTCTAACATGTGGTTGCTACTGTGTCCTCTCAGGGAGGAGAAGATCAGAGATGCAGCCTGTCCTGTAGTCAGAGCAGGACTATGAAAGATGGGACTTGGCTTCCAATGTGTCTGGCACAGACAGTTTTGGTCTGTAACACAGCTCTTGGGTTAAGCCTGTCCCTGTTTCTCCACTGACAGCATAAAGGTCGCTGTAATCCTTTGCCTCAGCCTGGGGTAGGTTGTGGAGTGTGATTTTTACAGAGTGCACTTAATCTGAACAAGTGGGAAGTTACTCCCCGAGCCACAGAGGTTTACCTGCTGTTTTTGTGTGTTTCATCCCAGGAAGTGAATGGAAGATGCCACGTTCCTTTTTGGTAAAGAGCAAAAAGGCTCACACCTATCACCAGCACCGCTGTGTGGAAGATGACCTGCCAGTGCTCTCGTGGGGTCCAGTCACCTCTCCCTTCACTGGTGAGTCAATCCACCCACTGGGCTGGTAGGAACACACCAAGGTCAATCAATAACTGAGTAGGCAGCTAAGGGAGCAGGATGGGTGAGCTAAAGAGCATCCAGGGGCTTCCCCATAGGGGCGTCAGTCTAAGGGCAAGCTGATCCCTTACTGTGTGTCCTTTCTCTACACCAAATCCACACTGTCCCACTGAACCCAAATTTAGATCCTCTTTTTGTTTCCTGCTCTGTTGCTGGGGAGATTTGAGATATAAGATGCTGTGTGGAGCTGGTCATATTTGGGAAAAATTACCAACTTCAGGCCACTAAGAGCTGGGAAAAGAGCTTGCACTTGGTTGTCAGTGTTGTACAAACTCACAACTCTGCCACCTCCATCTCCACTTTCCTGTGTTCACTGCCCACATTCCCTCTGGACTGCATCTTCTCTACCTCAGGGTGTTACCACCTCTTCATGAGGATTTGCAAGGAAGGTTACAGCCAGAGTGAGAAAATACTGGGGATACCTCAAAACTGCCTGTGAGGAGTCCTGCACACTCCCAGTGAAGGGCCAGCTGCTGTGTGCTGTGTTAACACCACCCAACACCATTCTGCCTCTCCCTGCTGTGCTCCCTCTGCTCCTGCTCCCACCCTCCCACAGCCATCCAGGCAGTGGCAGGGCCAGGATAATTATCTTCTTCCTTCAGGCACCATTCAAATTTTCTTTATTCAAATTTAGGATCAATTTACCCTTTGTTCTAGCCCTGGCTATCAAATTAGAGTCTAGCCCTGAGATAACTTTGATAAAAAAGAAAGGAGGTAACATTTTAATTTCCATTCCTGCCATCATCCTTCGGGCATTTGTTGTGTCTCTCTGGTGCAGTGGCAAGTTTTGACAACAGATAAATAGTGTCCTTCAGCAGACCTGTCCCATCTCCAGCAGAGAGGAGACACATGTAGGACCTCTGTCCATTTTAGGTTTTCACTAGAAAGTTTAACAAGGGTTGGTTGAGGTCTTTAAGGGCTGGGACAAGCATGGAGAAATAAATGGGAGTGTGGGCAGGAGAGAAGAGGCTCAGTGCATAAGGACTTGCCTCCCCTCTCTGCTTCCCTACTTGGCTATTCGTAAATCCAGGCTAACAATACCCAGCTCTCTCAGGAGATGGGTGGGGAGGGTAATAAGTTAGTGATTGTTAGTTACCCACACAAATGGAAATGGTTTTAAATAGGGAAATTATTCTTACAGGTGTAATTCTAGGGTTGATTTTCTCTAACTACATCAGTTATCAAGTATCCTATCATCTCATCCTGCCCCCCTCTACCTTGCCTATCTTGTCTTGTTTGGAATTTCCCTTTGTCAGCAATGGGGAGGATGAATGCTGATTGTACCACTCTGCACTTCCTCAGAGTGCAACACTCAGGGAGTTGAGCGTGAGCTGTGTCCAGGCATGAGCTCATACATGAGTACAAAACTCACCTAAACAGACTCTTCTTGTAACAGCCAGAGTGACATAACTGTGATGTACCTGTGACCCTGCTGTGTTACAGCCACAGGAGACAGGACACCGGAGGACATCAAGAAACAGGACCTGGAATATGTGGTTCCAAAACAAGAAAAGGACCCACCTGAACTGAAAGAAGAAAGTGTCCCTGTCCAGTACCTGAGCAGGATGCTGCCAGGCCCTTCAGCTCAAGGTTGGCTACCCAAAATCCCAACTGCAGAAAAGGTTGGGGTTGAGCTGGTTATGGGCCCGAATTCTCAGTAAATGACAGCTCTTATTTATCAATGGTCAAACTTATCACAGGCAGACCTCATCAGGAGCATCCTGTATTTCTCCTTACAGCTCTGGTCTAGACCAGAAAGAATGAAGGATAATGCTGTTATTCCAAATGAATGAGCCTCCCCATCTTAATGCAGCTCTGTGCTATGTGGGTCAAGGCAAGTGCCCACAGGATACTTGTTCCTACATCCCATCAAGGAGGGCTAGCAGGGGGCTGAATGTTCCTTTAGCCATAACATTTCATCAGATTGAAATCAAAGTCACAATAGGAACTTTGCCTGGGGAATCAGGATTTGAATCAAGGAGAAGTTGCCAATTGCAGCTCCTGAGGTCAGACAAGATGGGGAACTCTTTTACAGGTGCCCAGCTTCAGGCAGTGGTGTGACACTCACCTCTCCCTCTCCTTTGCACACTCAGAGATGGCCATGCCAGGGCTGCAGATCAAGGACTGCACTAACACAGCGAGCACCCCAACCTTCTACAAAGCTGGCTTTTCCTGGGATGCTTTCCACGTGCCATACAGCTACCAGCAGATGTCTTCCAGCATGCAGTCAGCCCTCCTGGAGCACCCCGTGAGCCTGTATGGGAGCCACCTCCTGCCAAGCACTGAGCCCCCCCTGGATTACAGCCTGCATTATTCCTCGGACATGGAGACCTTCCACTGCGTGAAGTGCAACAAGGTGTGTGTTGGATGAGAGCCTCTGGGATGGGGAGGGCCTGGGGGGATTTTCATTGCACACGTGAAGAAATGTGTTCTTCATGGGGTCACCCCAAAGTGTGTGGCTCAGAGTGGGGCCCTAGCCAGGAGAACAAGTACAAAGGCACTGGGAATGCTGCACAGAGGGGAGAATTAAATAAAGAGAAGGAATTGAAAGCAGATGGAGATGCATCCACCTCACATCAAAAAAATCACTGGGATTTTGTTTTGCAGGTGTTCTCCACTCCCCATGGACTGGAGGTCCATGTCCGAAGGTCTCACAGTGGGACCCGACCCTTTGCTTGTGAAGTGTGTGGCAAAACCTTTGGGCACGCTGTGAGCCTGGAGCAGCACACCAACATTCACTCCCAGGTGCGTGGTGTGCTTCCAGAGAAGCAGCTCCGGACCTCAGCTCTTGCTTAATCCATTACAGAGGAAGTGACACTTCCTAGATTACAAATGTGATGTGTTTCCTGCAGCATGCAGCAACAAGGACAGGAGCTCTGGAGACCACAGGTCATAGCTCTTGGTCTCACAAATCTCAGACTGCCCTTGAGAATTCCTTGGAAGGGAAGGGAGGATGATTGCTATTCGCTCCTCTGTGCCTCACCTCCTGCTAAAGGCTGCAGGAGTTTGGATCACACGATGTGATCCATTTCCATAATTAACCCTCCCTGCATTCCCTTTGTGCTGCGCCCAGCATTATCAGTCCATGAGCCAAGGAGATTTGCTTATCAAATCTACAATTCTCATCACTCTTCAAGCTCTGTCACATGTCTTGCAGCCTCAGACATCCCATGATTTTCCTTCCCCAACAGGAAAGAAGCTTTGAGTGCAAGATGTGTGGGAAGACATTCAAACGTTCCTCCACCCTCTCCACTCACCTCCTGATCCACTCGGACACACGGCCCTATCCCTGCCAGTACTGCGGGAAGCGCTTCCACCAGAAGTCGGACATGAAGAAGCACACATACATCCACACAGGTGAGAAATTAAATACTCCAGGGAGAAAATGAAATTTAGAGCCCGTCGTGCTGATGCACATACACAGTCTCCAGACACAGAGGTGTTGGACCGGGGATAAGTGTGCAGAGGCACTGGAAAGTCATTGTTCCACGGGAGGTGAGACAGCAGGAGGTTGAAGCACGTCCTCTGCCTGACAAGGAGGTGGTTGTTGACCAGCCTCTGGTGCCTGTTGTGGTGGTACTGAGCCCTGGATGCAGGGAATGGGTCACTCAGCTGGAAAGGACTGTCCCTGGTTCTTCCCACCCTCTGGTGCTGGATGACAATCCAGACCCATCACCAGGAGAGCTGGGCTGGCAGCACCCCGATGCCCAAGCACAGCCAGTCAGGTCTGACTCTGCTAAAATGCATTTCTACCTCCCTTCCTTCACCTGTTAAAGCATTTTTTAAACCATTTTCTATGCCCTGCAGGAGAGAAGCCCCACAAATGCCAGGTGTGTGGCAAAGCCTTCAGCCAGAGCTCCAACCTGAACCCACAGCCGCAAACACACTGGCTTCAAACCCTTCAGCTGCGAGCTCTGTGCCAAGGGCTTCCAGCGCAAGGTGGACCTGCGGAGGCACCGAGAGACCCAGCACAGCCTCAAGTGAGGCGTGGCTCCAGGTCTGTGCTGGAGCTCCTGCTTTGTGCTCCAGGGAAGAAGACTGTCCCCAGCAACTCCATCCACCTCATTAATCTCCTGTGGTGTCCTATGTTCCCCTGGGGACTGGCTGAGTCATGCCATTGGCTTTGGTGTTTGGCACCATGGGGCCTTGCACAGCCCAAAGAAACCTGTGGGAGCTTTCATTTTTCGATTGCAACAGGAACCAGCCCAGATCTGACATCACCTGCTCAAGTGTAAATCCAGAGGAATTCCTCCAAGGTCACTGTTACTCTGGATTTACAACAGGAGCGGGATCCGGTTCGTCAGGATGCCCAGTGGGGAGGAGGGGACTCCTGGGCTGGTGGCAGCAACAATCTGTGCCAAGCTGGTGCTGTAACCATGTTCTGCTCCGATGGTTGGGAAGATAAGCCTAGGGCATGCAAATAGATTGCACTGAGTCAGCTGTGTTCAACCTGGACAGGCCTTCTGCAGAGGCTTGCCCAGGACATAAATTCTGCCAACAGACACCTAAAGTCATTTCTTTCAGCAGAGCATTTACTGTGATCAAATGACAAGTTAACTGTGCTGTATTTTTAGCTTGGAGTGGGAGGAAAATACTGAAGAAACAGCTCCTATCCCTAGCTGATAACAGGGGTCTCTAAATACATTCCTCAGACACACCATGCTGCAGAGATCCCAAGCAGGCTCCAGGAAGAGCCACGCCACAGCACCAGGCAGGAGCTAATAAAGCCCATGTCCTGGTGCCATGGGAGGGCCTGGCTGCTCTTGGAATCTGGCCTGGTATGTCCCACAATATTTCACTGCATGCTGGACATGCCAACTGAGAGCTGTCCTGAGCAATCCTGGGTCACTGCATGGGCAGGAGTGGCCCTGGATATCGATGTCAAGGGCCAGAGCTCTGCTTGCCAGCCACTCTCCTCAAGGAGGAAGTGACTGAGCCTGTGCATGTTGGCAGAGCATGCAAGTACCTCACAAATATTATACAAAGAGAGCAGTGGTATTTCCTCCTTTTGCCAGGTCTAGGGGTTGAAGCAAAGCGCTGGAGCAAGTAAAGAACCAGTTCCCCTCCAAGCTCTGCCACATTCTCTCTCTATAACCTCTGGCAAGTCACTGCACTGGGCTTTTGTTTTTCCACCCCTCCTGGTGACATGGGGCCATTCACTCAGGTTTGTGGAGTCCCCATAGTTCTTAACAGGAAGGACAAAGTATTATTATAACATCATTATAACATAGACAAATGTTTTCAGTTAATTGGGGCATTGTAGCAGCTGATGGCTCCCTCCATAACTGCATCCCTGAACACATGGCCTCAGACAATGACACCAGTGGGAATTACCCTGGGAATGGGCTGTGGCCATTTCATCCCAAAGGTTTATGAAGGAAGGCTGCCCTCATGGGCAAAGACAAAATGGTCCAAGAGAAAAAATCCATGTATTGCCAAGAGAGAACTGCCCTCAGTTCCACTGCTGTAAATCCCAAGTTATTCTCCTAAGACCTAAAATGTACTCTCTCCTTTTATGCTGTGCCTAAGCTGTAAGTCATTAATATGTATCTGGAAGCTCAAACCCAGAGTCTGTACTCCTGGCTTTACTTGTACACTGTAAATATGTATTTATACTTATTCTAATGTATATTTTTATTGCACTATACCAGACAGTGACATGTACAGGCCTGCTGGCATTTATCTGCTAAATCTGTTCCTTCTTAGTAACTGGGCTAACACAGTGTATTTCCTCTTCACAACACCCATTTAAAGAGCAGCTCATACCTGACTCTGGGGACACAGGCAGTGGTGATGGGGTGGAAAAGGAGAAGGGAACGAGTCTAGGACTGCTCTGCATGGTTTGAGTGGGAATAAAGATGGAAATTCACGTGCAGAAAAGGACTCCCATTAGAGAGACAGATTGGTGCAGAGCCCCACAGAGCCAGAGCCAGCTCTGCAGAGCAGGAGGGCTGCAGCAGATACACAGAATGTGGGTCCAACAGACAGCACCAAAGCCCCCATTAAATCTCTGCTGTCCTTCCCTGAGCCATTCTGGGGAAGGTGCATAACCTGTGGTGGAACTGGTCCCCAGCCCCACAGATGTGTATGAACACCCACACGTGCACAAGCCTTGCTCAAGGTAAAGTCATTGCAGCTTATTAAAACTACTGCCCAAAATGCAAACCGTGTTTGTTACTCCCCTTGTCCTCCACAAACCTGCAAAGGGAAATATTCAAAGAGGGTGTCAGCATCTGGACTGCTCAGGAGCAAACCCCTCCAGCCCCAAACCACACGGGCACACCAGCACAGACTTCCCTGGGGACAGCAGGTGTGTCTGAATCACATAAAGGTCCCCAATTTTGGCCATTTGGAGTCAAGTGCTGGCACGCATCAATTGGCAAGGGTGCCTGTGATCACTCATAACACCAAACCAGACAGCTGGTTCTTCTCATGAGGAAGAGCTGCTGTATCCATTAGATTTTGATTCCTATCTTTGATTTCCATGGTACAGGGGAGGTATAACCTTCAATGGACAGCCTGGATCTTCTCTCCTGTGTGCTTCTAAAGCTTCTCCCTCCTAACACAGCACACATCCCCCCAGTCCTGTCTGCTATTTCCCCAGGACTCCAGGGTGGGTTACTGAGCCCAGATAATCCTGAAGAGCAGCTACACTGGAGGAGACAGTGCCAGCCTTAGCCTGGTGTTTGTGAGGAGCCTGGGGAGCACATCCCAGGAGATCCAGGGACCACTTTGGCTGGATGGGCAGTGAGTGGAGAAGCACCCTGGGATGGCTGCAGGCAGAGTGCTGCTGCAGAGCTCAGGAGAACATGTCTATGGCCAGAGCAGCATGGGGGATCCAGGCTGACCCACTCCCACAGGCACGGGGAGCGTATCTCCAGAGGCACAGGCTGTGGATGGGGGCCAGCTGGCAAAGGCGCCAGCGAGACAGAACAGCCAGGGACAGGAGGGGACGGAAGGGAGGAGGAGGAGGGCAGGGAATTAACTTGCAGTGTTTTCCACTAAGACACTACAGTTTCTTCTTCTTGAGTAAGGAGTTGCCACTTTCAGATCACCTAATGCCCAAGCCCTGGCATTCCTGTGGATGCCAGCAGCCCAAAGGAAATACAGGGCAGAGCTCCACAGCCCCTTGTTCACTCCCAGCACGGCACCAGCCACGGGCAGGCCTGCTCCAAAGAGCAGGCAAAGGGCTGCCCTGATCCTTGGAGTCTACACCATGGGTACCCAAGGATGCTCAGCACCCATCAGCACCAGGCCATGGCTGTCACCAACTCCAAACACACCTGGCCTTGCTCTCCAAACATGCAAATCCTCCTCAGGTCTGATCACTCTGGTATAACCCCTTTCCCACACCTCTCCTCGCATCACAAGCATTCTGGTTGGTCAGTCAAGGAAACAGATAGCAAAAAGCAAAATCTCAACTAACCTTTGTGGCTGAAGAAAGGGCTGATTGTTTTTGCCTCTCTTTGAGCCTGCCCTGTATCCTGTACTTCCCCAATCCTTTTCACACCTTCTTACCTTTATTGCTAGGGGAAAAAAATCCTGGTCTCTGGGCTGTTTTGTTTAGCAAATGAGGGACATGCAAAGCACTAACCCAGGGCATCTGTCAGGAGGAGAGAGGTGCCTCTGTGTCTTCCAGACAGCCTTGAGGCGCTGAGAGCAGCAGCCCAGAAGAGGTATGATTAAGGGTGGATTTCAGTTTGGACATGGGATGAATCTGTCTTCCTAATGAGGACAGAGCCAGGGGACACCTGCAGGAAGCTGAGGGGTGTTCCCAGCTAGCACAGCATTAGGCTGGAGCTTATCTCCAGGTTGTATTAACCTCACGGAGTGGAATCCTGGAGAAGGCAAGATGCTGAAGATTTCTTGTGCTGGCAATTGCTAGGGAAGCCCTAAAACAAACTTGAGAGGAAGGACAGGGAAAAACTAGACTCCAGCTGGGTGCAGGTTCTACTGGTTAAAGTTATTTGCTGCATCCAGTCTCTTCCTGCCTTAGAGATCACGAGAAAGTGTTTTCAGTGAAAAAAGATAAGAGCAGAGTCCCTTGTCCTCAGAGCAGGTTGTTCCCCAGTCACAGAGGACAGAGACACACCAGCAGTTCAATTCCAGCCCATCAGCACAGCACACAAAGGAAAACCTGAAGGCATGGGGCAATCTCCCAGAAATAGCTGCATACACATTTCCTTCCACAGGGAAAACCTTCCTGCCTGCCATTAAGGGCCTAACTTGGGAATGGATATGGAGCTCAACCTGCAATAAGGCTAATAAAAAAAAAGTACATCACCAACCATTTTGTAAACACTTAATGTGCTCACAAAGCAGAGATTTTTTCCCTCCCTTTTCACCTGGAATAGCACATCCACACAGAGGAGGCACCCCAGGAACAGCCATGAAAAATTATTCAAAGATGGCAAAACTCTTTGCTGGATGAGAAGAAAACACAGATCCCTGCAGAATTCCTGACCCACAATCTTAAAACTAACAGTCACCATGGACACACACTGATCTTAAGGCTGCAACTCTAAACTGAGACTTAAGATCTGCCACCCATTTCCTGCATGACCTCGGGCAAGACTTGAGTTCTGGATTTTTGAAGTTGTTCAGTACATTATGAAGCTCTCAGAAGCTCTTCACTCCATCTGTAAGAGGAGGATAATAATTCCCCCTCTCCCCTTCAATTCACTTGTTTATTTCGACAGTAAGATAGTCAGGAATGAGACTGCTCCTCCTTATCTTCCACATCCAGCACCTCGCACAATGGAGCCTTGATCTGGGCTGGAACGCCCGAGTGCAACTGTGGCACCAATAACGAGTGATAGGAACTGAATCCAGCAAAGTACCCTCATTCCAGAGCTGCCTCAGCAATCCTCCAGGCAGACACGGAGAGACCCTGCATTAAACCCACTAAACCCAAAACCAGCACAGAAACAGGGCAAGCAGCAACACAGGGAGGATAAACCAGACACGAGCATTTCCACTGGTGAATAATATTGCAGGGAGAGAGACAGAGCTGGATAATGATGCTGTAAACATCCCACTCAATGCTCTCACTTTAAATGTGCTGCTTCAATCTGAGCATTTCTCAGTCTGGTCCTTGGGCTGATTTTGACCTGTGGGCCCAAGGGGGATCAGTGTTCACTGTACCAGTCAGCAAGGCAGGCAGAGAGAAAAGAGTCCTCAGGAATGGGGAAATCTGGGGCTGGGGAGGAGCTGAGCGTGCACTGAGCTCAGCTTTGGTCTGATAAGTTTATCAAGCACTGCCGGCTGCTAACTGTCAGCTGGGGAAGGGAGCCTGTTAGGGAGGAGGAACAGCTCCCAGGGCAAGATAGGACAGCCCAGCCCTTATCAGAGTGCCTGAGCCAAAGAGGGAACTGGAGAGTGAGCACTTTCCAACCACTTCATCTGAACAACAGACAGATTGGCAGGAAAGGCCTGTCAGCCCTTCGCCTCTGCCACCCAGGCACCCAGGCAGCCCCATCCACACAAATACCTGGGTAAGTGCAGCCTGGGAGCTGCCAGTGTGAACACAGGGGCCTGAGGGTGTGCACGGGGAAGGCTTTCTGAGGAGTATTGCCCAGTGGGAGAGTCAGATTTACAACAAACATTTCAGATGCTTACTGAGCCAGCTGCTCCTGTTCAGTACCCAGAGCAGCACTTCTCCCCTGTGCTGCCTTCCCTGAGGTTTGGGAGGGGGATCTACACCTTCACAGTTGCACCAGCCACTAAGGTTTGGTGCACAGATAATTGCTAAAAGTAGTAAAAACCCCTGAGTGAATAGAAGGGAGAAAAACCTGACCATTCCCATCTGAGCTGTAAAAGCATGAGCCAGCAAATAACCCTTCACATCTTCTCCTAGGGCAGCAATAACCAAATCAATACAGTTGAGGATCATACCAGGGACAGCCTCTTGTGTTTGGATGAGCCCCCCCCAGACCTGTGCAAGCTCCCTGTGCATACACCTCAGCCATGACATGGAGGGGAATAAGAGATTCCTGCAGGGCACATCCTCTGCTTGGTTTCCCTGATGAGGTTGGGCCATGCAGGATGAACCAGTGTCACATCTGCAGCTTTAACACGTTTTTTTAGCCCGCCAGAGCATGCTGTTATCAGGTCACCGTTCATCCAGACCTCATGGACAGCCCTCATCCTGCATCCCACCACCTCTGGTTCAACGTGGTGTCTTGGGCCCTGCCTGTATCTGGAGGTTTTACTGAGAGATGCAAGCCCTGCCCCTGTGCCGGGAGGATGTGCTCATCCTTGGCTGCCTGGGTGCAAGTGCTGTCCCCGGCTCTCCATGGGATAGCAGGCAGGAAACCTTCAGCAAGAAGGTGAAGAGATCTGTTCTGTGAGCTGGTGACTCAAAGGCTCCCTTTTTGATAAGAAACATACCTAGGAAGCGATTTTGCTGCTCCTGAAGCACATATCTAAACCAGGGCTGAAGTCCTGCCTTGTGTGCACCTACTTCTCTCCCTGAAGAGAGGGAGCCCAGTATCTGTAGGCATCTAAAGTTACATGAGCTGAGTCACAGCCCTGTGGTTTCTGCACCACTCTGAGGCTGAGTTTCTCACAGCTGATTCTGCTCCAGCCCATAATCTACAGTTCCCCAGGTCATGAGCAACCTTTAAGCCATTTAATTCCCCTGTGCATCAGGGGCTCCTCGGCAGGCTCCGACAGCCACATTCAGCACCAGCCAACACAATTCTGACATTCAAGGCTTCCTCATGAAGAACGAGGGGTTTAAAAACCTGTCCCCATTGATTCTGCCTTCCTCTTGAATAATTTTAAAGCAATGGGGCTTTATCTTACATCCCAGGCTCTTCTATATTAGGAGCTTTCGTGGGATTTTTAGCAGTGGTCAAGTTCACTGGTTTTTTCTCTTTATAAAATAGAAGTTATCTCTTTTCTCAGTTGAGGAAGGGGAAGTTGGAGATGACAGAGCATTCCTGTTCCTGAAAGGGACATGGTGAAGCAGTGTGTCAGTCAGACAACCCTGCCTCAGCTCCTCATTTAGATCCAGCCTTTAGCAGCTTCAAGATCTGCAGATAAGAGCAAGGTAGAATTCCTGCACATGCACAGCAATACACTGGAGTGGCATTGTGAAAAATCCCACAAAACCCCCATAAAGCATCAAAGCAAGGTCTCTGCATTGAGACCTGCCCACCTGCATTTTTCACCTTAAAATACTTGCCTAAATTTGAGTAGGACAATGTGAAACGGAACTCAGGTCACCTGGACTTGATTTGTTAGCCAACTTTTTATCTTACCTCCTTGAAGCATTAAAGCTAAGTAGAACATCCCAAGTTAAAACTCTTCTCTTAGGAAAAGTACCATGTACTGTTGGTAAGACTTTATTTCTGAATTCTCTATGATACTTATGACATATGCACAGAATTCATTTTCTCATGTCTTAAAGGCAGAGCTGACAGGGCAGAAGACCTTGGGTTTCAGAGTGAGTGTACATGAGACAGCTGAGGTTTCTCATGTTACCTGGAATGCAGGGAAACAGCTGGAAAGTCAGGGAGCTGTGTCCCTGGGCCTGCTGCACAGTGCCACAACCGTGGTGGTGGAGAACTCAGCAAGATTAATGATCCTTTGCATTTGAACAGCTCATAGTGCCTAAGGATTTCAAAAGGACACGACATGCAACAGTCAGCAGCCTCCAAGCTTTCTCACAGCATCATTATTAATTTTGTAGAAGATACAACACAAACTTTGTGGTTATCAGGAACAATAATTTCTATTTTGGGGGCACCACCTCCTCATCCTCTCTTCCTCAATCCCAAAGTCCCCAGCAATCTTAGCTCGGAAGGGAATGTGACTCAGGCCTTCAACTGAAGGGCTGTCACCTGCAAACCCTGAAGGCTGGATGTGGCCGTGGTTTTATCACTGGCCACCAGCTGCCTCTACAGCTCTTGCCTCCTCCCCAATGATTCAGCAAATCTTCTTTAAGGAGAAAAACAAGCACACAAGTGAACAAATCACAATGTCAGATTACAAAGATGAGTGGGGAAAAGCTGCGGCTCAAAGGAGGGAGATAAAAGTTGGTGAAGTTACACGAGCCAAGGATGAGAATGCCCAATAAAGACAAGGTTGTTTTGAAGGGGAGCAATAATAATGTGGAAAAAAGTATTGTAGTTCCGATACTTTATACTGTGAAACATTGCTAAGAGTAAGAGAACACAACATGGAAGGAAATGAAGCATATTCTACCCTCTACTATCTGGGCATTGCACAGGGCTGATAGGGATTTTTACTGGTATAGATGAGAACTGAACAGTCCATTCTAGAACACAGTTCCCCTAAGCAAACTATTTTCAGAAGAGTTTCTGCTCTCTTTAACCAAGACTTCCAATAATCTGGAAGGTCCTTGCCAGGCACTTTGAATATCACTGTTCCTGGAAAAAATGATCTGCAAGTCATTTGGTATCTAAAGCATAGCAGAGGGCAGTTGGAAGTAATGTTTTAACTCCTGACAGCTTTGGCAACTGCATTTTATTTTTATATCGTAGCCCTTTTCCATAAAGGTTTTGTTTCCTGCTGCAGCCACTCTTGAGGCAACACACAGGATCAGTGTAACAGCTCTATAGAATAAAAAGTGAAAAAGAAAGCCAGATCTTAGCCAGGATATGTAATATTTCCCCTAATGTCATTCCACTTCACTCAGAGGCCAGACTTCCAAGATTGCCATGAAATCTTTGGGAAAATAAGTGTTTGGAATTTGTGGAGCGCTCACACCAAGTTTGGAGAATCTCTCAGCCCAGCAAGTCCTCCAATATCTGTGAGAGAGATGCAGCCTTCCCCTGGATTAAACGCAATACAAAAAGTAAGCACAAAAGAAACTGGAGTAAGCCCAGGAGCTGTGGACACTTATGGGGTAGATAAACTGTTCCCAGAGGGAACAGGGTTTTGGGGTACATACTTACACCACCTGCTGCTCTCCCCTAGGAAATACAAAGGACAGAACCATGGTACAGCCCAGAAGCTTCCCCCCACAAGCTCAGCCAGGATATTGTTGCTGTGTAAGTCATAGAAAGAATGTCTCCTTTAAAAGCATTTCCCTGTGCTGTGCTGGCCCCTGCTTTCACAGGGCTGGGAGCTCCCCCTCAGCTCTGACAATACTCAGGTGTGCTCTAGAAATCCAGTGTCAGCACACCTGAAAAGCAAAGAACTTATCACCACATTCCAGTGTTTAAAGGGTGGCTAAAGAAAAGATTGAGACTCCCTCTTTAGGAGCAGTCACATGGAAAAAATGAGGGGTAATGGGTACAAGTTACTCCTGGGGAGATTATGATTGGATGCAAGAGGATAATTTTTCAGGTGAGAGCAATCAGTCATGGGAATAATCTCCCCAGGGAAGTGGTGGATTCCCCAACACTGGACGCTTCTCAGATCAGCTGGGCAGAGTGCTGGGCTGTCTAATCTAGACCCTGCTTTTGCCAAGAGAGGTTGGACCAGGTGATCCTTGAGATCCCTTCCAAACTGGTATTCTTTGATTCCATTCAAATGGGCTACTGCTGCACCCTACAGGCTGAAAACAGTTCTTTTTTAGTATTAATCACAACTTCTAAGCCAGGCTTATGGTTTTATGGGCAGAGGCTGGCTCCTGAGTATTTGGGGCTGGTTCTGTTTCTACCCCATCCCAGAGCTCTCATAGAAGGAACACACCCAGTTCCCACCTTGCTGGGATGAGCAGGAGGAAGAAGAGAAGCTGTAACACAGACACATAGGCAAGCCACCAACCCTGACTCAAAAACCCCACAGTGGTGGGGGACACAGGGCTCAGCTGTGCCAGAGATGTCCCACAGGATGGATCCTCATGGGAAAGGGAGAACTCAGGAACAGAGGGGAGATGGGCTGGAGACCTTGACCCGCAGAAGCTGCTGCCTTGTTCTGCTTTATCCCTCTAGACTGGCACAACAGAGGAAGCACAGGGAGAAACTGCCTGGCGGTGGCCACCTCAGAAAAGTCCAGCTGAGGTGAGGGGACCTGGAGATGTGGTGAAGAGCACTGTCCCTCCCAGCATACCTGACACATCCTGGGATGCAGCTTTCTGCCAGGAGTTGGTGCCATGTGTTCCTGTGCCCTCCTGGCCCTGACTGGCTTTGCCAGAAGAACAATCTGGGAGATCTCCCACAAAAAATATCTCTCATTTTCTCACTGTTGGCCTTCATCTGCACTTTTTAAAGGAAAAAAAAGATCCTAATGGCATTTCCCTCCTACATTAGCCCTTGGTACAGATGTTGGCCCAAAGCTAAATGACCCCACTGGTCACTTGGCTGAGTCCCTTCTCTTCTGAAATCTGGAACACAGACTTCATTTTTACATGTTCCAGTGGGAGCCCCAAGTCTGTGTGAGCCACAGGCAGACTGCAAACCTGATCCTCTCCGTGTTTCCTAGAGAGGGATGTAACAATTCCCAGTTTTGTGGTGAGAACCTGATTGGCCTCAGCAGGGCCTGGCGCCCACACAACACCATCTTTATGAACTTGGATGGTGAAGAAATCCCAACTAAACCCCTGGATGCTGCTGTACAGAACTGGAAGAAAGTGTGCACCAATCCTGTGGATAAATGAGTGTCTACATTTTCATAATTACTGGCTAATGAGTCCTCTAGGAAGCTCAACAAGCTCTCAAGAGAGAGGCAACAATTCAAATGAGCTGGTGATGCACCAAAGAATAGGAAGAAGACTACCAGAGAAGAGGAAGAAGAATTCCAGAGAAACTGTCTTCCCGGATCTCTCTGAATGTGGAAAGGCTTGAGCAGGATGTGGAGAATAGAAAAGATACCTGAAGATATTTGTCCTGCAGCCCACACAAGCAGCAC
>VZRF01000281.1:0-21119 GCA_013396875.1 Vireo altiloquus
TTTTTTTTCTTTTTAATAAAACCCTGTTTATGATAGTGGATAAAACATTCCTGTCACCCTTAATAAAAGCCTTTACTAGCAATGCAAAAGGAGCGGAGAATGGATAAACTGTAAATCAAAGCACAGCTTGGAAACGGGGCAGTTTAGCAAAGCAGCATTTCTGGGAGCTGCTGATGGCAGGAGATTACATTTTATATCAGAACAGATTTAAATTTAGGGGGAATTAACCCTCCTGCTCCTCTGCAAAAGCTTCCCAAGGCATCAAGGCTATCTGAGCAAAGAAAGTTGTCATCAGTGGAAGGGAGGCGACAGGAAAAAAATAACTGAAGGGGACAATTTTTAACTGCATCTTTCTTATAGAAACAAGCTACAAAAACTCTGACTGGGTTTTAATTAGGAGGCAAATTTTCTCCTGTTCTTTCTTGGGTTTGGGCAGATGAAGTGACAGCATTTCAGGGATCCAAAAGCTGCTTCTTGCTGCAGTGAAAACGCTTCAATTTTTAAGTCTTTCTGTAGATGTCAGGAGAAAACTCTTTCTGTTTCTTGACGTTTGGACAGAGCCACGAACTGGAACAGTTGGTGCAAAACAGTTGGTTCTGCTGTGCCTTGCAAAGAGCTACAGGAGCTCTGCTGGGAAGGGACTGGGGTGGGTTGATCACAAAATATTCCTGCAAAGCCACAGGAAGTCTGAACCCCCAGAAACAGCTGGGAAATTTATGCACCTTGAAGTCAAGACAGGAGGAAAAGCAGAGTTGGGGTTGAAATTCATGACCAACACCCTGCAAAAAAAAGAATAATTTCATGAAGAAATAATTCTTCAACCCTCGCTTCGTCCCAGTCTTGTGGACTTGGATAAGTAATTCCAATAAATCAATGTGTTCACCTCTTTCTCTGCTGTGTTTCAGGCCAGGTTTGCCCCTGGAAATCTTCAGGAACACATCCAGAAGAGGAATTCTTCTCACTCGGGGGTGTTGGAGCCAGCCCAGACTCATCTGCTGGCTCTGAAATCCTCCATGGCTCATTGATTTCCCCGATCCCTCCCAACTCACCCCTCCTTCCTCCGGCTCAATAATCCTTTCAAACCCTCCTTGCTGTGTGGGGAGCACTTGGAGGCAAAGTTCCTTTCCCATCAGCAGCGCTGGTGATGGAAATTTCACCAAAATTCCTGTTTTCACTGGAAAAATGCAGAGATCTGGGAGAGACCCTGGCAGGCTCAGAGCACTCCAATGAACTCATTAATGAGTAATGAGTAATTAATTCTCATCTTGCTCTGCAGCTGTGTCACCACCACTGGCACTGGGGAGTGAGAGCAGCTCCTGGAGCATCCCTTGGATGTGCTGGAGCACAGGAATATGGGAATGCCACTGTGTTTGCAACTGGGACATCTCCTCCCTCTCTCATCAAGCTGGAAATGATACAACTTTTAAAATCTTTTAAACTAACTTTAGTCCAGGGCTTTGTTCACCTCTGCCCAGGGGAAGGGAATTGATGTTTTCTCCTTAAAAGACTCTTTCACCGAGGGTTGAGTTTCACTGGGTGAGGCCTGATGGGCTTCAATCAACAAAAAGAAAATTCCCAGAGCCAGAAGATGCAGAGGAGATAAAGGAACCTTAACAAACATCACCCCCAGGGCGGTCAGGGACACCTGGCCTGGGAAAAGATCCATAAAGGAACCAGAAAATGAGGACGAAATTAGCACCGAAGGTGAAGGGATCAATAACCAACAGGAGATCGAATACTGAGAAATGTGTCACTTAGGATCAATCCATTGTAGAGAATTTCTTTGGGTTTTCTGTGTATAAATACATGAAAAACCTGGTCAAGAACCAGGTGTGATGAGATGATTTTCACTGCACAGCCCGGACATGCGTGGATGGAATAATTTCAATTGCACCTCCTGGCCAGAATAAAGTAATTCCTGATTCTCTGAACACTTGAAGGTGTTGGGAGAATTTCTGTTTTTCTGTTGTTTCGGTGACAATGACACCACACTCCTCATCCATAATTCATTCCCAGCACAGCCGAGTGTGTTTGTAACTCCGTAGTGCATCGGTCGATGAGCTCCTGTGCTGTTCTCCTTCCCAGGGTTTACAAGCCTGGAATCGCCCAAGGGAAACCTGGGAAGGAGGAAAAACATAGGATTGGCTGGAAAATCCCTCTCTCACAGCAGTATGAGGTGAAAACTTTCCCTGCTTGGATTTGGGAATGTCCAGTCCAGGACTCATGGGGCAGAAAGGATCCTCTCTCCCAGCACTCCTGCACTCCCTTCCAGGGAAACCCAAAGCTTTTGGTAGCTGAATATTTCCCTCCTGGGCTACTCCTCTGTGTGTCCTCAGTGAAGAGCAGGGAGTGAAAAATTCCCACTGCACCCATGAGGGCGTTAACAGGACACAGAGGAACACACTGGCAGAAAAATTCCAGGAATGCTGATTCCAGGGATGCTGCTTTCAACATCTCCTAAAAATCAGGGCTGGGAGCTCAAGCACCTGCTGCAGTTGAAGCTTTGCCTCTCAAACAGGAGCTGTTTAAATAATGCTAATAACAATGGAGGAGTAGATAAAGATAATGAAGTGCTCCTGTTGGGATCCCTTTGACACGCAGAGAGTAAGAATCCAGAGTTATTTTTTAATAAAAAGGGAACTCCTCCTGGATTTGATCCTGCTCCCTCCCAAACCTTAAGACAAATACTGTTGTCACTAAATTAAGCTGCAAAGTCTTTCATTAAGCGCCACCCTTGGGAATTAAAGATGTTCTTGGAGAGCTGGAGGAAGAAGCCGAGCTCCAAGAATGGAATAGGCACAGGAATGAAGATATGGAGAAACAGACCCAGATATTTAATCCATAAACCAACACAGGCACTCCCAGCGGGTCGGAAAAGCAATCACAGCCTCCCAACGAAACCCTGGAGTTACAACCAGGTGTAAAGACAGGGATTGTCTTCATTAAGTGAAATATTAATGAACAGAGGGAATAAAACATTGTAAAGAAAGAGAGCCACGGCAGCAGCAAAGAGGAATATTTTTATTAAAAAATCCAGGGATAACTCAGTGAAGTGTCCACACAAGTGCTCAAAGCATTGCTGCCAGGGTTCAGTGGCCACTGCAGCTTCCAGGGAATTTTTCCAGATGTCTGAGACATTTAAAAGGAAATTTCCAGCCATAGAACATCTGCAAAGTGAGGGAAAAAACCTGGCCAGAGAATGTCTGCATTGCCTGGTGGACATCAGGGATTCTGAGGTCTGTGCTGGGAATAATGTCCATGGCATGGAATAACCACCTATATCCCAACTAATGCCTCATTAGAACACTTCCCTGTGGCTCAGGCATTAGAGTTTCCTCGGGAAATGCTCCAGGCTAGGCAGAAAACAAGGAAGGTGTGAAAAACGAGGTTCACTTCTGGTAAGATTTTAAAAGGTTTAATAAAAGAACAATGGGAGACAGAAATAAAGCAAAGAGTTAATAGGGCCTGGTGCTTGGCACGATGCCAGAGGCACACCTTAGCTAACAAACCTCTTCTGTTAAATGCCCGAGTCTCATACATATTCATAGATTTCTATGCATCATTCAACTATTCTTTTGTTGGTATCTCTTGGGTTTCAAGTCCCCCCTATCCAGTTACTTTTCTTTCTTGCAGGTTTGTTTAAAATTTGATAATCCATTGTAGTTCAGTTCTGCTGACCACATCCTTTGGTCATCCTGTGTCCCACTTCTAATCGATAGATTCTTCCTTCCAGAGTCTGAGTTCTGTCCTTGTTATCTTCAACCAGATGGTCCAGGAATGTGGGGAACTTCCTTGCTTATCTTTGCTATCCTGATATTTTACTACATAAAAAAGCATTCTACATATGATATAATCCTAAGAAATCACACTACTTTTTTAAACAAACTATATCCATGCCACTTCGTTTTCTTACATTACACACATGACATTCGTTATAATATTTGCGAAAAGCCAACAATACAATGTGCACTTATAGCAAAAGTTTTTCATGCTCCTGTCAGAGGAGGACAGGGAAAGTGAGGATTTTCCTGTGCGCAGTTTGAGCTTTGGGAAAGTTCCTGTTTCATGAGCCCACAGAGGAGGGAGGTTCCTGCCTCATCCAGAAAATCCAGTTGAGGGTCTCCAGGTTTCCAGAAGCTCATTTTCCTCTTACAGATAACACTGAAATCCCTCATCTCAGCAGGAGCCTGGGGAAGGCATTCCAGAATTTGGCTCCACAGGCATCAGCATCCCAGTGCAGCATTCCTGACAAAGCACATTCTGGAGAAAACAGGCTCAGCCAGAACAGACCTGAGGCTGACAGAGCAATTTTCCCTCCTTTTCTCATAAAGCTCCTCTCCAATTATAACCCTGATGGGTGTGGATTATTTCCGGGCACTCAGAACTGGGAGGAGCTCCAGGAGAGATTTGGAGCATTTCCAGAGGAATGGCTGGAATATTTGGATTCTTAAATTAAAATCAGCCTGATAATCCCTGATCTTTGCAGAGCCAGGAGTGTTTTATGTGTTGGGGCTTGCAAAGATCTGTCTCAGGCCAGATTTAAGTAAATTCTGACAGTTGTCCGACCTTAGACCAGGTGTAAGTAAATGAGGCACCATAAGCAGACTGAGACCATCCCAAGGGATCTCCCCTGTTGTTTAAGAAGGGAAATTAATAAACTGTTTAATTTTAGCTAACTTTTTTCGGTTTGGGGTTTGGATTTTTTTGTTTGGGTTGGGTTTTTTAAGTTAGGGGAGGATTTTAAGCAATATTCAAGAGAACTGCTGGATATCTTGAAATCTTCGTTAGAAATCTTCGTCTTTAGCACTAAAAATGTGTGATTTGGGTGTGACAAGAAGCAGAGCTGGTCAAATGCATTCCTAGCCTGAGGAACTGGCCAGAACCATCTCATCAGAGCCTAGGACTGGTAACAGTTGTGCCTGTAGATTAAAAAGCTTTCCAATAATGCTCAGCCCTTTCTTCCTCCTCCTCCTCCTCCCCCCCTTCAAAAAGGCCACAAAAATTAAGGGAAAGTGATTCCAAATAAAACAACTGCACAAGAAGCCACATTGCAAGTCTGAGGCTTCGTTATTTTCCATCCTAAGCACTCGGAGGTCTTTGATGTCTTCCTCATTTCCCAGATTTCAGGGAGACTCAGCAGCAATCCCAGAGCAGGCAGGAGCAGGAGGGCTGCCAAGCCCCCACTTTTGTCTGTGTGAAGGGGCAGCAGGAGGCCATTTCCAGCTGCAAATCCATGGGATGTGATCCCATCATCCCAAAGCACACCCAGAGCCCAGGAGTTGCCAGTTCTGGGCCAAATCCTACTCTTGGCACAGGAAAACCAGGACAGAGCTCCTTCTACAGCCCCCCACAGCAGAGACCCTCACTGAGAGCAGGCGGAATGTCTCAGACAAGGAAACCCAGGGAAAGCAGGATCCTCGGGGGGAGTGGAATGGGATCATGAAGATTGTGGTCTGTTTTGAGGCCCAGTAACCACCTGGGACCATTGGTGTGGTGACAGCTCAGTTCTGCAGCCACTCATGGAGCTCTGGATCAGGAAATCATGGAATTGTTAAGGTTGGGAAACACCTTTATGATCATCCAGTCCAGCACTGCCAGGTCCACCACTAGCCCCAATTCCCAAGTGCCACATGGAGGCACCAGGGCAGGGAATGGAGCTGGGAAGGGGCTGGAGGAGCCCCAGAAGAGACTGAGGGAGCTGGGAAAGGAGCTCAGCCTGGAGAAAAGGAGGCTCAGGGGGGACCTTGTGGCTCTGCACAACTCCCTGACAGGAGGGGGCAGCCGGGGGGGGTCAGGCTCTGCTCCCAGGGAACAGGGACAGGAGGAGAGGGAACAGCCTCAGGCTGGGCCAGGGGAGGTTTAAATTGGATATTGGGAACATTTCTGCATGGAAAGGGTGGTCAGGGACTGGCACAGGGCATGTTTGGGGTCCCCATCCCTGGATGTGTAAAAGTGACTGAAATGGGACTGGCAGAAATCACCTGAAGCCATTCCATCAAACCCTCTGGAGTTTGAGATGGCTTCCTGATAACATTTATTAAAAATTAACTGATTTTACTGGGAATTGATAGGTCCCAGCTACTGGTCTCCAGGTTCTGCCCTGGAGAAACCCCAAATCCCCAGGGCTGGGCTCTGAACCCACCCCAACGCCCCCAGAAGCACTCACAGCTCATCACACCCCAAGGAGAGGAACCCCCAGATCAGCAGAATTATTCCATCCTCAGCATTCCATGGGATCCACAGGCTGCTGTGGATCCAGCTGCTCTCACTTCCTGATAAACACAACGAAACATTCCAGCCAAGGAACAGGGAGTGCTGACTCTGTTTCCATTGTGCAGCGCTCAGACCAGAGCTCATTGCTGTGCTCATCACATCTGCCACTGGAATTCTATGTCAATCTCACCACGAGCTCTGCACAGAATGGGGGGAAATCCTCTTTTCTGCTTAAAATGTGTGTAGGCAAAACTTGCTGGTTTGTTACAAGACAGCAAGGTGGGATACAGAAAGACTTATTTTAAAAAGACACAATTTGGAGTGTGTTTTCCCTCAAAAATAGTTTTTCGGAAAATTATTTTGACCAAAAACGTCTTTTTTCCAATGCTTTATAGTGAAGAAAGAAAAATTTGCAGGTTGGCCCTACCTCTGTTCATAGATTTGGACAGGATGCTCAAGACTTGACTGAGTTCCCCCTGTTCCAAGGGAGAAAAGGATGTGATAATCCAGGTGGGAAAGGCTATTTGAGGTGTTGGAGGAGTTCATATTAAAGCCTGACCCAGGATCAAACAACTGATTTGGCAGCAGCTTCCAGTGCTTGGTGAGCAGGGAATGACATTTATCCGAGGGAAAAGCCCAGGGGATGAAGTTGGGATCTGTTATTTGTCCAGCAGCTGCTGCTGGCACCAACCCTGCTGCCTTTGGAACCTGTTTGTTCATCTTCCGCTGGAAGCAGCTGTCCCTGCAATTAGCAGGGATTGAAACAATCCAAAGGAAAATGGGGATGGAGGCAGCACTTCCAGCACAGAGATTCCGAGGGATGTGCAGGGTTAAAGCCCAGGGATGCTCCTCCTGAAGGGTGGATTTTCTGAGCTGCCTGCCTTGATCAAATCCTTCATCTCTGCACCACTTCTGTGCTGGCTGCTCCCTTTTCCTGGTGCTTTTTAGGGTCTTTTCCCCCACTTCCACAGGAGCAGGTGGACATTCCTCTGAAAATTGCAGCAAGATTTTTGCCTCTGCTGCTGGAGCAGGACACCTGGCTGGGTTATGCTTGGTGCTTTCCATAAAAGAGAATAATTCCTGCAGGAAGGGAGCTCTGGAGGTTTCTTGGTCTGACCCTCACTCAGGGCAGGGTCGTTTTCAAAGTCACTTTGGGTTGCTCAGGGCTTTTCCCAGTCACTATTGTCACATTCCAAGGACGGAGATTCCCACAGTTCCTCTGTTTTATGGTGTTCACCCCCCTCCATCCCCAATTTCCCTCCATTTTGTAGAAGATGCAGATTCCCTCATGGCACAGCCACGTCAGCAGGTCTGGGGACAAGGGGCAGACTGAAGAGGGGCAATCCATGATGTTCCTGTGCTCAGCACATTCCCTGCACTGTCCCAAATCCAAGCTGGGCATCAGCTGCAGGACAGCAAGGATGTTATGTCCATCTGTCCTGGGTACTGCACACACCTCTAGCCCTTTACCTTGGAATTATGGAATATCCTGAGCTGGAGGGACCCACAGGGATCACCCAGCCCAGCTCCTGGCCCTGCACAGACCCCCCAACAATCCCACCCTGGGCATCCCTGGCAGCAGTGCCCAAAGGCTCCTGGAGCTCTGGCAGCCTCGGGGCCGTGCCCATTCCCTGGGGAGCCTGGGCAGTGCCCAGCACCCTCTGGGGGAAGAACCTTTCCCTGATCTCAGCCTGAGCCTGCCCTGGCCCAGCTCCAGCCCTTCCCTGGGTGCTGTCCCTGTCCCAGGGAGCAGAGATCAGAGCTGCCCTCGGGAGGAGCTGCAGCCCCTGCTGAGCTCTGCCTTTAGTCTCCTCCATCTGAGCATTCCAAGTGCCCTCAGCTGCTCCCCCCATGGCTTCTCCAAACTCTTCCCTATCACCGTGTCCCTCCTTTGGATGCTTTCCCCCAGGTTTAGATCTTCCTGATATTGAGGCACCCAAAACTGCCCCCAGGACTGGAGGTGAGGCTGCCTCAGCCCAGAGCAGAATGGGACAATGCCCTCCCCTGACCAGCAGAACCAGATACCTTTGGAGGGCTCTGTTTACCCAAAAGAAGCACAGCTTCCACTTTGGGCCTTCCTGGAGAGAAAAGTGTGATGGCTGAGAGACAAATATTTTCTGGGGTGCAGAACAGCTGCTCTACCACAAGCTTCTGCAGCTCTGAAAATGGTAAAAAGCCTCCTCTTCCATCCATCAGGAAGTTCTGTTCTCATCAAACTGTGCCAGGCACTTTTCTGGGTTACAGAGGCTTACGAGCTCATGGAAACTCATCCTAGATCTGCTTTTTTAGGCATCTCCATCCCTTTGAAATTCACCACCAGGTGGAGGCTGAAGCCCTGAATCCATTGGCCCTGAGACAGCTCATTCCCCAGGCTCATGTGGAAATTTGCAAGTCTTGTGATTTGTATTAAAAAGCCCTGGGACATCTAAGATCTCAGTCAACCCCTCCCAAGATTTTTTCAGAGGAAATTGCCAGAAAAAGCCCTCCTGATTTTAACTCCTGCATCATTCTGATGCATGTTCAGAGTGGAACAGAATGGCTGGAAGTCCCCTTGCTCAAGGGCAAATTTATTTCCTGGCCAACATCTGGCTCCAGGCTCATCTTTCCTGCAATTTGCCAGTTGCTGGCATGAGGGGAAAAGAGAATTATTGAGCTCTTTCACTGCTTGGATCCAATTAGGCAAAGAAAAGTTGCTGGAGGTAAACATGATGCACTCAGGAAAGATGCAAATGTTCCACTCTGCTGGTTCCTTCCTGACACAGCTCAGAGCAGGAGCAGCACTGAGGTGGTGGGGACAAAACCTGGCCTGAGGTCACCAACTCCAGAACCTTCTTTCCCTACCCACACACTTGGAGGGACTAAAAGAAGGATAAGTATGGATCATACTGGGATTCCTCCATCAGCATCTGATCGGGGCATGGCACTGAGTCATAGAATTATGGAATATCCTGAGCTGAGACCCACAAGGATCATCCAAGTCCAGCTTTGTCCTGCCCAGACACCCCAACAATCCCACCCTGGGCATCCCTGGCAGCAGTGCCCAAAGGCTCCTGGAGCTCTGGCAGCCTCGGGGCCGTGCCCATTCCCTGGGGAGCCTGGGCAATGCCCAGCACCCTCTGGGGGAAGAACCTTTCCCTGATCTCAGCCTGAGCCTGCCCTGGCCCAGCTCCAGCCCTTCCCTGGGTGCTGTCCCTGTCCCAGGGAGCAGAGATCGGAGCTGCCCTCGGGAGGAGCTGCAGCCCCTGATGAGCTCTGAGCTCAGTGTCCTCTGCTCCAGCTGAACATTCCAAGTGCCCTCAGATTCCAAACCCCCCCTCAGATTCTTCTCAAGACTTTCCACTATCTTCAGAGCCTCCTTTGAGTGCTGTCTAATAGCTTAAGATTTGTTTTATATTGTGGCACCCAAAACTGAACCAAGAGCTGTGTTTTCTGAACCAGAAGCTGCTTTAGTCATCGAATTCCCCTCCTACAAAAAAACAGGAGATGCAAAACCATTCCATGGATCTAAAAATCTGTTACCTTAAAGCTATGTCCAGCACAAAGGCAGGACCATGGGATAGGGGGTCAGAAACACCTCAGTCCCTCACAGACAGAGCCATTTCCCTCTCCATGGACCTGTTATCCATGACTGCCCAGGTCTGGGCTGGACAAACCCAAGGACCTGTTAAACTCATGAACAGGCAGGTCCTGGGTCACTGGGCACGGCCAGGGAGCACCTTGAAAGTTAAAGAACAAACCCTCAAAGTCCTTCTTGTGTTACCTTCCTGTCCCTTTTCCTGGCCACAGTTCCATCAGAATCTCTCCTCTCCAGAAAAAGCCCTGGAAAAGTAAAAATTTGAGGCTCAAGGAGCAAACCCAGCCAGTGCTCAGGACTGCAGGTGCATTGCTGCACTCTTGAGTGTTTTATAACTTCTTCCCAAGCCCTGCTCCCTTTAATCAGATTATGAAACCTTCAACTCAAGTTAATGCAAACAAACAGATCATGCGGAGAGTCATAAAAATAAAATATCATAATAAAAACCCTAAATCGAGAGCATCTTCTGTAAACAGAGCGCTGTAAACACAGTAATGTGTCTCTCTGCAACGATATTTGGTGAGGTTTGGAAGAGCCCCAAGAGATGGCAGGAAAACACAGCTGTTCTCTCCTTGCAGGAGGTGAGGAGGGAATGCAGCACAGCTCCAGCGGCTCCAGGGTCAGACCCTGCTGCACTCCCGGAATGGGAAGAGGAATCCTCTCGGGATCCTTCCCAAAAGAAGTGTTTTGGGAAGGGAGGGTTTGGGAAGGGCTGGTTTGGGTGGGAATGAAATGTTTTGGGAAGGGCTGGTTTGGAATGAAATGTTTTGGGAAGGGCTGGTTTGGGGGGGAATGAAATGGTTTGGGAAGAGCTGGTTTGGGTGGGAATGAAATGTTTTGGGAAGGGCTGGTTTGGGTGGGAATGCTTTGGGTGGGGCTGATCTGGGAAGGGAAGATCTGGGTGGGGATGGTTTATGAAGGGAATGCTTGGGTGGGGATGATTTGGGAATGGGAGACTTAGGTAGGAAGGGAATATTTGGTTTTCTTTTTTTTTAACAAAAATGCGTCTGAATGGATGAGACCAGGAATTTCTCTCTCCACTTCCCATTCCAGCAATCCTGGGGAGAAATCCAGAATACCTGTGGTTTACCTTGCATTGTTTCACTGAAAATACATAAAACCCGTGGCTGACGGTTGGACTTGATGTCCTTAATGGTGTTTTCCAACCTTAATGATTCCGTGATTCCAAACCCAGCAGTGGTGAAGTAACATCCCCAGACTGGGAATTTTAGTTTGGATTTTAAGAAAACCTTTACTTGGGAGAGTGTCCCAGTGGGTTGGGAGCACCTCAGCTCTTGACCTGAGGGTCAGGAAATAGGGTAGGGATGATCTGGGGTTTAGGAAAGGAGGATCTCCAGACAGAGAAGGTGGAATAGAGGCACCAGTGGTCCTTCCCAAGGAACTTTTCCATGCTTCCACATCCGTCCCATCGGGGACAGTCTGGGAGTCTGGGAGCACTCAGATAAAATCAGTTTAAAGCAGTATTTCTCCTGCCTTGTTTTTATATATATATATGTGTGTATATATATATATATATATATTAGTAAAGAACTGTTATTCCTGTTTCCCATATTTTTGCCTGAAAGCCTCTTGATTTCAGAATTATAATAATTCAGAGGGAAGGGGGAGGGTGTTGCCTCTTCCAAAGGGAGGCTCCTGCCTTCCTTAGCAGATACCTGTCTTTCAAACCAACACAGGGGGTGACACAAACGCTGGCGTGGAGACACTTGAGGAGCTTCTTGAGGGAATTTGCATAAAAAGAAAAGGTTCTCTGTTCTGAAATGTGAAATCCTGGCAACTCTCATCACAAACTGGGCACACAGCTCTTCCCAGCAGCCTCATGGCTGTGTGCTGTGCACCCACCCCTACCCCTCTCCTCACTCACTCCCAGCTTTAGGGGCTTTGGGAGCATTTCTGTCACTGTCCTGCTCCAGAATTGTCCCCCTGCTGTGGGGCTGGGCACAGAGAGTGGCACCACTGCGTTCCCAGAGCTGTGGGTGTGGACTCCCCATCCCTGGAAGTGTCCACGGCCAGGATGGACAGGGTTTTGGAGCCTGGGATGGTGGAAGGTGTCCCTTCCGATGAAAGGTGATGGGATTTAAGGTCATAGAATCATAGAATCAGACAGGTTGGAAAGGACCTCTGAGATCATCAAGTCCAACCCTTGATCCACTCCCACCACAGTTGCTAGACCATGGCACTAAGTGCCATGTCCAGCCTCGTCTTAAAAACCTCCAGGGATGGAGAATCCACCACTTCCCTGGACAGCTCATTCCAGTGGTGGATTACCCTCTGTGTAGAGAATTTATTTCTAATATCTAACCTAAACCTCCCCTGGCACAGCTTGAGGCCCTCTTGTCTCACTGCTGGGAGAAGAGACCAACCCCACCTGCCTACAACCTCCTCTCAGGTAGTTGTGGAGAGCCATGAGGTCTCCCCTGAGCCTTCTCTTCTCCAGGCTAAACAACCCCAGCTCCCTCAGCCTCTCCTCACAGGATTTGTGTTCACCTTCACCACCCTCGTTGCTCTTCTCTGGACCCGCTCCAGCCCCTCAACATCTTCCCTGGACTGCGGGGCCCAGAACTGGACACAGTTCTGCAGGTGAGGCCTCACCAGCGCTGAGTACAGGGGCAGAATCACCTCCCTGGTCCTGCTGCCCACACTGTTCCTGATGCAAGGTCCCTCCCAGCCCAAACTAGCCTGGGATTTTATGATTCCATGATTTAGCACCTCCCAGCTCAGCAGAATTTCCCCATCTCTGTAAGAGCAGAGCTGAAATCTTCAGCTAAAGGGCAGCTCCAGTCCTCCACCAGGGAATAATTTCCGTCATCCTCCTAAGGAAAAATAGCTCGGGACTGCTCCTTTCCTTCCCTCCTCTATTCCCCTAAGGAGCTCGGCTTTGCAAGGAACTTCTAAATGATTGGCTCCTGCCAAAGCCTTCAGCAGAAAAATGGGACTTTTCTAATCAAGACCCAGCAATTATGCAAATTGCAGGGACAAAATGCTGATAAGAACAACAAAAATAATTCTGCCAATAATTATCACACTGAGCTTTACTGCTTCTTATTAAAATCTTCAACTTTTCCAAAGAAATTGCTGTTCGGACGCATTAAAAAAAATTAAAATTTTGCTTGTAAACTGGACCTGAAAAATATTTCATGACCCCTGGGTATCTCTTTAGGGTCTGTAACACCCAGAGAAGGAGCTGTAGGAGTTTGTAGCAGCAAAATCATTGCAAGACATGAAGAGGGAGCAGAAATAATTGAGGTCTGGAGGGCTGAATGCAGAAATGATTAAAAGAGATACTTATGGATAACGACTCGAGATGGAATATAATCACTTTCTTGGAAGGCATGGGGAACAAAATGATGGGATTTGTTTAGCTTTGCACATTGGGGCATAATTAGAAGTAATAGGATTAAATTTCTGCATGGAAAATAATTTGATTATCAGGAATCATTTGGAAATGAGCTGGGGTCTGTAAAGGGTTAATTGAGCCTTCCAACCTCCATCCTCCTCCCTCCAGGCACATTCCTGGCTGGGGCACTTCCAGCAGGTCCTTCTGTGGGGCATCCCCCTGGGAAGAGCTGTTCCAGGCTCCCTCTTTGCCAGCGTAATTTAAATTAATATCTGTTTAAAGAATTTTGTTTTTCCATAATTTTAATGATTTCATTTTCTCAGGGAGAGTGAGGTTTTGATGGGATTCTTGCTCCACAATCCTTCGGGGCCCAACCCTTCCCCCAGAAAGTGATGTCCCAGGAATGGGGTCCAGGAAATGGAGAGGCACAAAGCTCACTCAGAGAAACCAGGGGCAGGGTGAGGGTGAAGATGCAGAATTTTGGGAGATCGGGGAGAATTCCCAGTGAGATAAATCCCTGACTCATGGACGTGTTTCCATGAGCAGGTGGATCCGAGCTGTTTCTCCTCCTGGAAGACCTTGTGGAAGAGGGAGAGACACTTGCAGCGAAATGTAATGGTCTCATTAAAGTGCTGAGTGATTTTTATTCACCTCAGAATGATGTTCTTCCTGAAAGACACGATTATTTCCAGGACCTCAGGCAACTCCAGATGAAGAGATGTCTGAATCCGTAATAAGCTGGAAAGACTTTGCTTCTGAGCACTCGTCCAGCCTGACAGCAGAGCAAGAGCTCAGGGTTTGGGGTGCTTTAGTTGTGGAAAATGCAGCTCCAAATGCAGCCAAAAGGAGGGAAAAGTGGATTTTGGATCCATGGTCAGGCACTGGCACAGCTACCCAGGGCACTAATGGAGTCACCAAAGCCACGTGGATGTGGCACCTGTGGGGCAGTGGTGGCCTGGGCAGGCCTAGGTTGGATGATTTCAGAGGACTTTTCTAAATTGAATAGTTTTGGGATCCTGGGAGCAGCCAGAGGCATCCTGCAGCTCCCAGCTGGGAAGGTCACTGCATCAGGCTCTTCCCACTGTTCTGGGGCAAGCAGGGGGAGGAGGAGAAGGAGGAGGAGGAGAAGAAAAAGGAAAGGAGAAGGAGGAGGAAGAAGGGTGGTTTGATTCCAAGATCTCTCCCTGTTACTGCACTGGGATGTCCCAGATCACACCTGTGATCACCCTGTGATCCTGGCAGTGCTCCAGAGCCCCCAGGGTGGGGATGGACCCAAGGAATTCTGCTCCTTGAGGGTCCAGCAACATTCCTCTTGGCTCCCTGGGGCATTCCTTACTGTGGCCTCTGCCTCCCACCGGGATCTCCAAACCTCGCCTTGCCTTTGGAGCTTCCCGCCCTTGTGAGCAGATCTGAGTGTTGTTCCCAGCCTGCCTGGAGCTGTAAAACTGCAGCTTTATTGCAGCAGCTGCTCCTTTACAGCCCCTGCTAAATCCTGGGCTGCTCCCGAACCACTCTCCAGGCAAAGTCTTTCCTTAGGAGACGAGGAAAAAAACCACCCAAGGTCATCTGTCTGCTGCAATCACATCAGCTCCTGTCCTGCTCCTAATGAGCCTGGCTGAGCTCTGGAATCACTCTGGGCAAGGCTTTTTCCTTAGGCTTTGGATTGCTGCCTTTCTTCCAACCATCCCTGGCTTTTTCCAGCCCCTTGGAAGGTCAGGGCTGGATCTGAGAGCCCCCAGCTCTCACTGGGGAACAGGAGATGCACAAGAGCTGTTGTGTGGTGACAAGAATGTAATTAATTAATAATAACGACACTAATGTGCCACTTTATTGGCGTTTTGGGGCATTTTCAGCTGCTGGATTTCAACAGGAAATGTGAAGCTAAACAAGAATGTCCACCAAGGAATGTTTTGGTATTTAGGAATAAGCAGGTCCAAGTGTTTGGTGGTCAGAGCCAGGTGTGACTCCAGCCCTACTGTAAGGGACAAACAACAATAATAGGAGGTCTGTAAAGGAAAATAAATTAATTTTTCCATGCCAAGAGGATTTCTTCCCTATAGTCTGAGAAGCCCCAGAGTTGCTCCTTCCACAGTAACCACACCGGAATTTTAACATTTTAACATTTTAACAATTTTAACACATAAATGGTGCTTTAATACAATGAAATTATTGTTTCTATCTCTCAATCTCAGCTGTTTCTCCACGGTGAGGGAGTCCCATATTTTATGGAATCAATATCCCAGAGTACAGATTTTGCTTGGTTGGAGCAATACAAGAAAACAAACAGTGGGATTTGTCTTCTCCTGTGGGGTTTCATTTTTAACTCCTCGCACCGTGATGGGAACGTTCTGCTGAACGTCATCACTAATATTTTTTGATCTATTGTTTCACCTTTTATTTTATTTCAGAGCAGTCTTATTTTTTTATTTTGGAGGTTCTTTTGGGATATTCCTGAGATGAATCACATCCCTGTTCAACTCTTCTCTTCTGAGACAAGAAAAATCAAACCCAAATTCCTTGGATGAAGAACCATCCTGAGAATTTGGGGCTCGTATTTGGTCAACACATCCCTCTATAGGAGAAAACTATTATAACCCAAAATTCTTATTTTACATAGTAGGATGGAAAATTGCACTTTCAGTCTTTTTTTTAAACACTGGGTGAGGTTTAAGGACAATTTTATACCCCCTTCTAATATAATTGGCCTGTTTTATCACCTGTGCCATGTCCCCAGAGTGACACCAACTTCCAGGGAGAGATCACATCCTTGTCCAATTCTTCTCTTCTGAGACAAGAAAAAAACAATCCCAAATTTCTGGGTGAAGAACCATCACGAGAATTTGGGGCTCATATTTAGTCATTGTCCCTAAAGAAAAAAACTTTATTATGACCCAAAACCTTTATTATGGCCCTCATATTTTTACATAGTAGGATGGAAAATTGCACTTCAGTCTCTTTTTTTTAACACTGGGTGAGGTTTAGGGACAATTTTAGACCTCCCTCTAATATAATTGGCCTGTTTTGTCACCTGTGTCATCTCCTCAAAGTGATGCCGAATTTCAGGGAGAGATCAGAAATGGAAATTTATTTTTACATTCTGAGTGCCACCAGTGAGCAGAGAAACCCCCGCACAGACATTCTGGGGCCTGTAGGGGCCAGAATTTTGGGGAATTCCACCCCAAATCCACGGCCAGCTCCTGGAGAACATCTGAATTCCCCACAATTTCCATCACCCACAACAAATCCCTGTGAACCGACGCTGCCGGCTGAATTCCACTCCGGAGCGTGGCTCTTCCATCCTGAACATTTGCTCATCCATAAAACCCAAATAAACAACAACAAAAAAAAAACTAAGGATGGGGAAGAATCAATGTAAGAGTGCCATCTGGTGACATCTGCCACAGCCTGGGCTCAGCCACAGCTTTTCCTGCAGTGCAATGGGAAAAAATACGGAGAAGAGCCATCACTCTACAGGACTTTTCCCAAACTGATCCATTTTCCCCACAAAAATGGGCAGTGAAACAGGAGATTCCAGCTTGGTGGCTGAGGGCTAAAAAATCCAGCCCCAAATGTGCAAACCCAGGTGCAAAAGTGGATGTTTAATATTCATGGCATGCAAATGAAGTTATTGTCCTTGCAAATGGCTGATCAGAGACGTTGGACATGGGATTGGGATAATTAGGGATGTTGGATGTGAGATTGGGAGAACTGTGCCCACAGACCTGCCCTGCTGGGCTGGAAGGGGCTGAAAACTGGGGCTGGGTCCCCTCTGATGTATTTAAATATTAACATCTCATGTTTATGCAAATTCCTAGCATGCTTCAGTGTTTGGAAACACAACGGTGACAATTTGAACCTGATGTCAGGTCTGACATGGCTCTTCCTCTGCAAAAGGAGTCAATTCCTATCAATTTAGTCCAGTTTTCTACTGGGAATCTGCTCTCCCTGAGAAAGCAGAAGTCCAGGATGTGTTCCAAGGAGAAGTTTCATGCAGTTGTCTATTTTTCATGGATATTTCCACATTGCCTCCACCTGTAGGAACAAACAAGGCTTTTCTTACTTTCAAAGGCTTTGAGTGGGGCTTTGGCTCTGCTCTGGGTTTGAGAGCCCCAGGAACCATTCTGCCTGCTAAAAATAAGGATCGGTCTCAAATTTAGGGATAAATAATAATCCCCTTCAAGAAATCTGGGGAAAACACACCAATGAACAACTTTGGGGAGGACTGGTCACATATTCCTGCTCTTTAGGGAAGATCCACAGCAGCACACAGGGCTGTGCTCCCTGGGAGGGTTTGGATGTTTTGCACTTCCCAAACCAATCTCCAGCATGGTTGGGAGTGGGAATGATCCAGGGATCATTCCCAAGATGCTTTTTAAGGTTCAGGAGGGCTGGAGATTTGTTGGAAAAAGGCACAACTCTCCCACGGCAGCTCTGAGGTTGGGTTTGGGCTGGGACAGCTGCCCAGGGCAGGGGAGAGGCTCTGCTGGGAACCCAGCTCAGGTTGTTGCCTCTTTGTTTAAATAATGTGGGATTTGGGGCAGGTCCAAATCCAAGATATCCCAACCCCTGAGGGACACGGCATTAAAAGTGCCACAGGAACAGCTTACAGTCACTGGGCTGGCCATAAATAAAAGGAGAACCTGAACCAAACTGGAAATGGCCTGGGGCAGGCCGAGGAGCAAATTCCTGTGTCCCTGAAGTGCCCCCCAGGTGTGGAACTGTGCCAGAGTGGGGCTCTCCTTTCCAAATCAGGGATTAGGTGCCAGCAGAAGACAAAACTCACCTGAAATGAGCCACTCCAGGAATGTGCTTCACTCATTCCATGGACTAGGAGATGGTTTAGCAACCTTTCCCTTCTCCTGGACTCTCGTGACTCAGGGCACAGGCTGGGCCTCCTGCTCCCTGCACCGCCATATTCAAAGGGATCATGGAAAAGATCCTTATATCCTGCCAGGTTTGGAATCAACTCAGCAGCTCTGAGAGTTGAAGTCACTCTGCCAGTCCCTTCCCAAAGCCATGAGTTGCTCACAGTCCCCTCAGGTGGCTGCTCCTCCCTGAGCTGAAAGTTCCAGCAGGGCCCTGCCACCACCTCCCCTCTGCCAGGCACTCATGGATCTGTGGTGACTTCTGGTTTGCTCTTAGAGCAACAAGGAATTCCATCAGACACCACTTTCCTACTAAGAGGAGCATCCTGTTCCAACCAGGGATGGAGGCACTGGGATAGTCCCACTCCCAGGAATTTGTGTGGCCTCATCCCAAACCAACCTCAGTTATCCCCTCCCGGTGTCACCTCCCATTCCCCACAGGATCCTAACAGAGATCCTGGCTCTCATCCCTGGCCATTTTCCTCAGGACTAACTCAGCCTTTGCACCCCGAAGTTTTGTAAATGATGATCCCATGACCTCACAGCTCAAATGGATTCCTGTCATCATGGAAAATTTAGGACATGGGGATCAGCAAAATATGGCTTCAATTTAAGTCCATCATTTTCTCCTCCTGGTATTGCTCAGCTGGAATAAATATCATTACCCAGACCTGAGGGTGGCTGAGTGAGGGGATTGTAGCACAGCCCTGGAGTGAAAGAAATGCAGCTAAAAATCCTTCCTGTTTGACAGAAACTGGGAAAAATGGAAGTAGAATTCCCAGAGGTCCAGTGAGAACCCTGAAGAGCTGAAAGTCAACCTCTTTTCCTTTCTGTTCAAGAAGGAATTTCATGGNTTTCAAGTTCACTGAGTGGTGCTTGGGCAACAGTGGGTAAAGACACAACATCATTTTTCCTGCTTTTTGTATAGGATTTTATATAAGAATGGGGAGTCAGCGCACAACCTGGTCACAAAATTGTGGCCAGGGTGCAAAGAGGAAGGAAAATTCCATCTGCTTGGATTCTGATGAAGTTGTGCAAAAGTCACCACCTGGATTACAGGTGACAGCAGAGCCACTGATGAGCCCAGGAGTGCCATGGACAGCAAGGACTGGAGAGGGGAGAGAAGAAACAGGAATTCAATGCTGAATTTGGAATGGAATCGTTGTGCATGGCTCGGTGTGCAGAGGGAATATCCTGGGTTGGAGGGCCCCACAGGGATCACCCAGCCCAGCTCCTGGCCCTGCACAGACACCCCAATCCCACCCTGGGCATCCCTGGCAGCAGTGCCCAAAGGCTCCTGGAGCTCTGGCAGCCTCGGGGCCGTGCCCATTCCCTGGGGAGCCTGGGCAGTGCCCAGCACCCTCTGGGGGAAGAACCTTTCCCTGAGCTCAGCCTGAGCCTGCCCTGGCCCAGCTCCAGCCCTTCCCTGGGTGCTGTCCCTGTCCCAGGGAGCAGAGATCGGAGCTGCCCTTGGGAGGAGCTGCAGTCCTTGTGCAGTCTGAGCTCAGTGTCCTCTGCTCCATCTGAACATTCCAAGTGCCCTCAACCCTCTAGATCCTTCTCCACCTTTGTGTCCCTATTAGGATGCTCCCTAATACCTTTTTATCCTTCTTCTGCCTCAAATTGCCCCAAGGACTCGAAGTGGGGGTGGAGTGAGCACCAAACCACGGGTGGGGAATGAGAAGAGCACAGGGGGGTTGTGGCAGAAGTTTTGGAAGTGCTGAGGTGAAAGGGGAGGTGACCCCTGCAGAGCGTGCAGGGAAAGATGTCACTATGGCTATTGGTGTCTGCAGAGCAGGGAGGGGACAGAGGAGAGGGGACAGAGGAGAGGATCCTTGGCATTTGTATTACAGGAAAGGGTCACTAGGAACAAGCTGGAAATGCAGCATCTCCACAGCGTTCCAATCACCAGCAGAGCTCTCAAATTCCAGCTCCTACCTTCTCCTTGTGAAGGTTTCGGTCTCCTCCAAAGACTGGGACAGAGAGGTCAAGGGTGGAGGAGGCATTTTGTGAGACATGATCTCTCAGTAATAACTGCTTTAACCCAGGCTTTGGGGATTGTTTGTGTGAGCTCATGGTGGTGGACACTGGGTGACCTCAGCCTGAGAGCTTTTGGGAGAGCAGCTCCCAAAGATAAAGTCTGTCACTTTTGGCACTGGAATGTGCAGGACCCTTGGGATTTGATCTTTGACAGATTTCCTGTATTTTACATTTACTGCATTAACCAGATCGGTGCCACTCGGTATTTCTTGCTCTAAGTTTGCTCCGAGGCAGAAGGGAGGATTTAGTTTGAAACACAGGAGGAAAGTCTGGGAAAAATAATTTTGTGGCATAATCTTCCCTTGGAATAGGCTGTAACTGCTTCCAGCCATACACATCCACCCCATCCCATCATTTTTCATCATGGATTGTGAGAGTGAGAGGGAGATGTGCAGTTGGAGGCCTGGGAACTTCCTTTTTTATTGTAATAAGTTCCTCTGAAGTGTCTCAAGAACTTGTCCATAAACGTGATGGATTTTCTGGGAGAGTGTCTGATGCACTGAAAATCATCCCCAGCTTGGGGAGGTCTTGCTAATTCTTCTCGGAGCAGATGTGGTGGAGGCTGCAGGCCTGGCTGTACATCACCACTCCGGGGACTTCTGGCAGAGCTGGGAGCTTGATGAAGCATGTAAATGGACTTTTTGCAAGATCCCATTTTCATCCATCACTTTGGAATAGGGACCTGCTAGAAAAGCACTCCCTGGGAGGGGGGGATTGCTGTTGGATCTCTCCTGGAATGGGATAAGCCAGGCCTTTGGGCCAGGGGCTGTCTGAGCTCTCATTCCAGGCTGGGAGCACAGTGAGAGGTCCTGGTGGACCCAGAACAGCACCCAGGCTCTGAAAAGCCAGAATTCAAACTCCCAGTGCCAATATTGCTCTTACAGCTGTCACTGCCCACACAACACAACATGGTCCAGGTCTGGGAAAAAAAGGACAAGAAATAACCCCAGGTTTGGTCAGGAATGTCACAAGACACAACCTCCTGAGGGGACTCAGGGCAGGTGACCAAGGGTCTCAGTGGCTCATGTTCTGTCATGAGTTCATTCTGGGAATGGTTCTGTCCCCATTT
>VZRF01000295.1:0-191533 GCA_013396875.1 Vireo altiloquus
ACCGGCACCACGCCCGCTCCGACCTGCTCTAGAAAAGCATTTCTACAGGCTTTCTCTTCACTGTCTAGTTGTCTGATTTTGGATCCGATTAGAGTCTACTGTATCAGGAGATCTGCTGGGCTGTCCTCATACATCCATTTTTATGCACAGTGTCTGCACAAACCCACCTCTGAACTCCATCAGCAAACCATGCTTCCAAATGGAAAAGCTGAAAATATTAATGCCTGTAAGAATAAGAGGCTCAAAGGCCTTCTTCTGCGTGCTTCCTTAAGTGCCTGTGAGATCACTGTCATCTGAAAAGCTTCCTGCCTGCAATGTCAAATATCCACATGGTGGTAGAAAACATGTTTGGAGTCAAGAGCTTGGGTTATGGCTCTGAAATCTTCGCATGACCTTCCTCTCTCCTCAGATTTATAGATTACAGCTCTGGTGAAGGCAGTGTGGTTGCTAAAGCCTCTCAGAAAGCTTTTAGCAGCTTGAATGTTGCAGCCAATTTATTCCTGAGTTGAGCCCTGAGTTAGTAACAAAGGAAAAAAAATTAATGGTTGATTGAGTGAACATATTGGGCTGTACAAGTGACTTAATTTTCATCACACTTCACTAATGGCAAAATTACATGTTGGAGGTACAAACAGCCTGGGGGAAAAGAAGTGTCTTTTTCTAATGTTGCTGTTTGAAAGTTATTCTGGGACTCTCTGCACATTGAAAACTGATTACATTTCAGCATGGTACTACAAGCTGTCCTGATTGCAAATTCATACATTTCCCCTACACAAAATAAATAAAGACTCCTACTTTCACAGTTGTTGAGAATCCAGGCATTTTGCCCACTCCTGCTTCACACTATGAAGAGAAATGCTTCGACTCTTTCAGCAGTGAAAGATGCCAGGCCAATCTGTGTTTTTCACTGTTTTCTTTATCTGTTTTTCCTCCTGAGGAAGATTTGTTATGAAATCATTGGAATAGAGTCCAGGGGACTGGATTTGAAATTTTAGCTGTGTCACAGACTTGCCATGGAATTTTCAGTGAAATTGTGGTCTCTGTGTCTGTCTTCTGTCTCTTTGATAGAGCTGCTGGAGATTTTAGGACAAATTTTATATTAAAATGCTGTCTTATTAGTATCAATTTTTCAATGATAGCTGTTAGTAGTTTTGACATGTTAACTAATTTTCTAGACTTTCAACACTGAAAAAAATGTGAGTTATTTAATTCTTTGGGAAATTTCGACAGCACTCATACTTGCAAGTTCTAAAGGAGCAGGGAATGTCCCTGATGACTGGGAAGTTACTGAGTGTTAAAATTTTGCAATGGGATTTTGCTTATGTTTTTGTAGACTTAAAAAAGACCTGTTTTGGTAGCTGGCACAATCTAGAATGCATTAACAGCAGGCAGTTTGCATGGGGTTACCCTGGTTTTGGATGTTAAGAGTGATTAGGAGCATGGATGGAGTCCAGCCTGTGAGAGCTGCCTTCAACGGCAAGGAATAACTCTGGACACTTCTAATTTACCAGTGGAGATGTAGTCCTGTTTTTTGTCCTCTGAAAATACTTTTTTTAAAAAATTCTTGATATACAATCAAAAAGAGCAGAATAGCACAGGTAATTTCAGCTAAAAAAAGAGTGTTTGCTGGTCCAAATGGCATTATTTTCAATTTTCTGCTCATAAAATTTGGAAGAATTTAAATTTTAAATCCCAATTTTTTTCCCTTAAGTTAAAAAATGAAAACCTCCCAAAAATGTTGATGAAGTGATGGGGCTTGAGTGACTAAAAGACAACTGAAATAACCTCACCACGAAGCTTGCCCACAGTGCCAGGAAATCTTCCATATCCCACCTTTCTTGTCTGAGCAATTGTGTAACTCAAACTTCATTTTCAATTTAGAAATAATGAATTATTAAATTTATTTTAATAGATGTCTTTTTTAAAGTTCATGTTGCCTAAGCACTTGAGCTGAATTTTCTTCCCAATATTTTTGACTATTTTCGTGAAAACACTTCAGGATGACCACATGGAGTTTTAAAGCAAGTTGAGGACTGTCATTTATGAGGCCCACTTAATTGGCTGTTGCTTAGTTAGTTGCTTAAATATTATAAGTTAAAAGAGTTTAAAGTAACTAATAACAGTTATTTGAAAAGAGTTTATAATTGTTGTTACTCTTTGTTATTCCTTGTCCAGAAGTAGTTTAAATGTTCCCAATGTTTCTTTGTTCAAAAGTCGTTGAAATGTTTTAAATGTTTCCTTGTTCAGCAGTTTAAATGTTCTAAATGTTTCCCTGTTAAGAGGTTTAAATGCCCTAGTTATATTGATACTAGTTACCATTTGTATTTTTCAAGTGCCAATTTGCCAAACTATGTTGGAAGCCCCTAAGAATGATTATGCTTGGTTAAGTCACTCCTAAAGTTAAAACAATTACTAATTATTACTTTAATTATAAGTTTAAACAGCCCGTTGTAAGTTTCTCGGTCTCCAGAACCTTTGAACAGCCAGCACCCCAGAAGCTATTTTTATCTCCGCNTAAGTGTAGCGTTTTAAGAGTAGCCTTTCGGCTGCTAGTTTTTAGCCTTTTGTTCTTGGGCTTTTTCTCTCCTCAGACTAGCTGCAGGAGAGATACAGCACTGTGGCTCACGGTCCGAGCCTCTATCTAGAGACCTGATTAAAAGATTTTTTTTGGGCTTAGTCCAACCCAGACCAACACAGTGCTGTTAGATCCCTGCGCTGGGAGTTGAAGCTGGTGCAGCTTAAGTGTTTTTAATCTTCGGGCCCGGAATTTTTCTATTATTTTACTTTTTCTTTTCTTTAATAAAATATCGGTTTTTGCACATCAAAAACCAAGAGTTGTTGGTTTTTATAACAAGGGTAGTACTAAGAATATGAAAATATTCTGTTAATTTTTATGGATAAGAAATTATTAAAAATTCCCAAGCATGATCAATCAGACTGATAAATAAATATTTGATTACTAGATTTAGATTCAATATTAAAAACTTGAGGCAAATATTTGGAATTATATATTCTCTTAGTAAAGAGAAAAGAGAACCACATGTATTAAACTAAAGAATATACTTAACAGAACATTAATTAATTAGAAAACTTATAAATTCTTCTAAATATGTTCTTATCACATAATAGGTTGTTTTTTCTTGTGTCAGCTATATTCTAAGCAGCTCCTCTTCTCCACTGGTATTTGTCTCCCAAGGCAAATGCAGGGAGACTATACACTTGGTTAGTAAATAAATTGAATTCTTTTCAGCTAAATACAGTCTCTTTTACAACTCAAGCACAGCATCATGTCATTTATTCTAATTTTTAATTTCTGAAGTATCTACAGGCAAGATTTGGGACTCACAGTTTCTCTTTTCCAGGTCATCCTTCTATGTAATAATTTTTTTAACAGTTTTCCAGAGTTGTACTCAATCTCCCTGAAAGAGTTTCAGAGACATGAAGAAAAACTATAGGGCAGGAGAAATCTCTTTTCTAGAGAGGTGTTTGGGTTGACAGAAGTAAAATGACCCAACTTACAGAACACCACACAACAGGATTTTCATTTTAACTTTCAAGTGCTACCTTAAAACAAAAACTTATATAGTACGTGAACATTGTAGTCCTTGAACCTTTAAACAATGGAACCTTTAAATTTGGCATTTGGGCAATTGTCATAGAGGAAAGTAATGAGCTCCTTATTTAACTTGGATGGCTGAATAATCACTGTCCTCATTCTGCTTATTAGCCTCCAAGTGAAATATTTTCACTTTAGTTCATTTTCTGCTATGCTTCTCCAATTTGAAGGGTTTTGGTTAAACTGTAATTCTCTGAATGTCAAAATACATCAGGACTAGGGGGAAAAAGAAGACATGAAGTGATGAAATAATTTCACTTGAAATCAAGAAACAGAAATATACAGTAAATGTTTTAGTTACGTTTCAGAAATTGCAGAAACCCATGAGGGGTATCAGGGTTTGATGAAAATGTATACAATTAAAGTAAAGAGCCTGAGGCAGTGGTTGCCTGAGTACCATGAGGCTTCACGTTGAGATAGTTCAGAGGTTTGGGGCAAGATTTTCATCAGAAAAATGTCAACTCATTGGGGCTGAAACTTTTCACATAAATATATTGGTCTTGACGAAATTTCCACTGGGAGAAATGTCTAATCTCAAACACAGAATTTTTGTAGAAAGGAGAATGCACGAACTACCTCAAATATCTGAATATGTTTTACAGATTCATATACTCCAAATGCAACTGTAAACACTGTTAGATCTTGGACAAATGCACACTTAAGTGTCTTTTTTTTATATCCTGAGTGCCAAGGCATCTTAAGGAGACTGAAGGATTGTGTTCTTAGAGGCTTTTGCCTGGTAGCTGAAAACAGTGATTTGGAGGAGTGGAGTGGAAGTAAAAAGAACTGAAAGCCATGAGCAGGGAGCAACAGCAGGATTTCAATTGAAAGAAAACAGGAGTGGAACCAGGGTAGGGCCAGACCCACATCAACAGCAGAAGCACCAAAAGTGAAAAATCACTGAATGCCTGTCACAGGAATGAACACACAGTGTGATCTTTTTGAGTGATCTCGCAAGGGATTCATTTTCATTTTAAGTGACTTCTGAAATGAATGAGAAACAGGTAAAACAGATTATGAAACTATATATTATTTAAAATAAGAAGTATATTTCCATATATTTGCTCATGGAAGCTAAGACCTTCTATTTTGAGGTTTTATGTATAAGAATCAAGACAGCTTCTCTAGTGGAAAACATATACATATAGAACAAGGTGTTACAGTGACATTCAGTGACTTGCACAGGGAATTCTTTCGCTGAGCAGAAAACCATCCTTCCACTTCAACCTCACTTACTTTCAGTGTTACTGTGTGTAAGAGACCAAGATCCTCCGACTTTAATCTATGATTTCGAGATTGGGCATCTGGTACTGAAAATTAGATCTTTTGCAGGTCACTTGATCCCTCAAAGACTCACAGCTTCCTTGTAGCATTTGTTATTACATTTCCGTGTTCTTCCCACCTGCCTCAATGGTCCATCACCACATGAGATTTAATGCATTTTTACAACTATTGAGAGTTATTTGTTGTTCTTGTACACTGTGTATTTCTGACCCCTTGGCTTTCCGAGCTCTGTGCTGCAGTGGTTCTGGGATTAAGCTATGTTTGAGGAAAAACACCACGCAGATAATCCAAGCTGCCTTCCATCATGTCAAGACAATATTCACCTGGGAGGAGACATTTTGTAGGGTTAATTAACACTAATTGTGACTTTCCTATCCTCTTTCCGACCTCATCTCTCAGTGGACGGTTACAAGATAACAAATATCATGTATATAATCCATATACTGTCAATAATGACCATGAAGAATCAAGGTTAATTAACTTGCGACGGTGACATTTAGCTCTCACAGATTTTCAGCCTAATCACACAGTTTATATACTTCTGTAAATAAAAATAGCCTCTGCACTTTTACTATTCTGTTTAGAAATCTGACAAGAGTTATCAGTTCTACCCCTCAGCAGATTAACTTCAGTAGATTCATTCCTCTGTTGAGGAAAAAACCCATATCTTGAAATTAAATGGTATGAAAATATCCTTGTTAAAAACTGATAGCAAGGACAGAACTGATAGGTGGCAGAAAGAAGCAGATGGATATTACCAGTGATAGCTGGTACAAATGTAAAATACAAAACTTGTGTGAGCCTTCAACTTGTATTACTGATGGAAATCTTAAAGCGCAATTTTTAAAATGCTCTTAAAAGTGCACAATTTATTTTCTCATGCATCCTCGCATGTTAACACCCTGTTGGGGTGAGTTTAATGCACTTTTTACTTATCCTGCGGTTTGTACCTGGCTGGGCAGCAGATTTTTATTCTGTTATGGATAATCTTTACTCAGAATTCCCAGATAATCAGCTCTCACTGCCTGGCTTATTGCATTGATCTTGCAATCAATCTTGTGGTTGTTCTGCTGCACAGCTGTAACAGGAGAGTGAAGCAACCCTGGATTTTGGATATGTGTGTATCCTTGGACATGTTTCCAAGCACATCTATCCTCTCCTTCATCCACCCACTCCCACACGTGTGCATATGGCCAAAAGCATCTTTTTATGTTTGATTAGATCAGGCAGAAAACTAATAAATTATCTCGTAGCATTCCCTATCTGTTAATTGCTTTTGGATGAGGTGTGCTTCCTGTAAGTGTTTATGCCAAGAGTCCTGTGAAGCACTGGACTTCACGTTTGCTGCTGGTTAGTCTGCATGCACAATGTTCTCCCAGGGCTCTGCGTTGACAGGCAGTCTGCGTTCCGCTCTGAGCAAAGGGCAGCATATATTTGCTTTTCCCCAGAAGCAGAGCAGAGATCAAATTATAGCCACTTTTCAGGTTACTTGGTTGTTCCCAGAGGATATCCAACTGAGCTCCTGTTTCCGAGCAAACTCTGCCTTCTCCCTGCCCCTCCAAACAGGAGGCAAGGGTTCAGAGTCATTTACCTTCCATGAAGATTTCTGCTCCTTTATTCCCCTATTATCTCCATAGATAGATTCACAACTGGCCCTCAGTTTTCATACTCACTGTGTTAGATTTCAGACCTTAAAAATCCTGAGACAGAAGAAAAATTGAAAGGGTGTTTTTTTTTCTGTGGGGTTTTTTTTCTGGGGGGGTTGCTGCAATTCTGCAGCTTAGATTCATCCAGCATCCATGGAGCAAACTCATTGCCCATCCTCAGGAGGTAAAACACTTTTCTGGCACCCAGACCTTGTAGTTCCCATGGGGCACAGAGCTGGTTCTGCAGTGTGAGCTCTGAGAAGGATTTTTGCTTTAATGTCCATTTAATGAGCAAACATCAACTTAAATGAAGTTTCCCTTTCAGCCTGCTGCACACACTTGATTGTGGCGGGTCTCTTCCATTTGCTTAATTTGCTTTTAACTTGCTCAAATCTTTTGCAGTTTGCTGACATGGAAATAGTGTAACTCATTCTCTTTGAAGAGCAAGACTGCTCATTTTACCTTTGTGTTAAATGCAAAGAGAAACTTTATTTATTTCATTTTTAGTATTATGTCTGTGCTGCCTATCACATATCTCCTTATTTTTCAAATTTGTTAATTAAAGACAAGGAAACTGGCAAAAGGAGTTTTGTTACTTTACTAGCTTTAAACACATTTTAAAGTGATTATTTAGAAAGAACCTATGAAAAAGTGTGTCCACATTTTGTTTCTTAACACAATTTCTTTTCCTCTACTCTTGATGTGAATGGGTTTCTCATATGGAGGTCTTTGTACATGGCAGCTGACCTGTTGTTTGTTAGAAAATCAAACACTGAATCATTTTCCTTGGGGAAAAAATATAGATACTCAGTGTCCCATGGACTTAAAAAAACCTGGAGGAAGAATAGGCTGATATAGCTTTGTTCTGACCATGCTATAAAAGTCCTTAAGCTAAGTCCTTTCTTAGCTGAGCATCTTCTAAGGTGATATCTTAAGCTGGAACCATGGCGTATACATACATTAAAAGTTGGGTAGCAGAGGTTATGTTTAAATCTATCAAGCTCTGAAGACCTGTCGGTGCTCAAATTCTGGTTTTAAGGTGTAAAAGCAGATCCATCTTCATCGGCTTTTCTTTGGTCACCTCCAGTTTCATTTTTGGCAACAATCTGCATGTAGTATACAACCAGCACCAACAGACTGAAAAAAAAAATCTGTCTTTTTTCCTCCTAATTATTTAAGATTTAACAAGTTCTATCAGGTAGAAGTAGTTTAGTCTAATTATTTAAGATCTGACAAGTACTGTAAGGAACAAAGCTGTCTGAATAAAATTATGAGGCATGTACATGTTCATGTTCCCTGCTGATGGGACCTGAGTCATCGCAGGCTGAGGTGTACTAATTAATCCCAACCAAAGGTTTGTCCTCTCAATTAGCAGCCCCTTAGATAAGCTGTCTGGTTGATCTACAGCTGCCTGGTGGGAAATACCCAGGCTGTGCAAGTTTTATGGCTCTGGCTCCCTAGGCCAGCTGCAAAGTTATTTCAAGGAGAGGAGCTGATCTGTTTTGCAGAGTGTAATAGCTGCGTGCAGTGCTCCAGGGCAAATCCCATCAGGTAACTGCAGCAGAAGGCTGGAGTCAGCATCCAAAGGACAAGGAGAAATGTGCCATCAGCTTGGCATGCTGCAAATTCCAGCTCTGAACCCCACAAAAATCCCTCTCGTAGCGTTGGCATTTCTGGAAACCTGGAGAAGGGTTTATGTTCTCGTGACTGCCAGAGAAAGTGTTTCTGAAGCAGTCTTAAAACCCATTTTTAATTCCAGCCATCAAATATATGCTTGCCTGTAAACACCACACACAGTATGAGTGAGGCCTGAAGAGGACTTTAGTTATTTAACCCTGATAACCCTGTTATTTCCTAACATAAAGGTACAACACACCTTCTCTGGCCAAGGGTGATCACATCATGCCAATAGGAGAATCAGAAGGGCAAATACTTTGTGTGAGAGTGTGGAGGCCCAGCTCAGGATAGTGAACCTGAGCATGGTTTAGGTGAGTCAGCCTGCCCACTTTTTTCTCCTCCTCTCGGTTTCTCCTGTTTCTCCCAGGCATCACTATTACCCTTGAATTCCGTCAGTGGTTTCACAGAAGAGTGCACTTAGCCTTGGGATGTGGCACACACAGAATCAGTCCATCTCCCCTGTTTACCCAGGCTCACACAAGAGGCCCGACCCTGTGTCTACATAAACTCACCCTGCAGAAACTGAAGCCATAAACTGAAGTGAAACTGAAGAGGTGAAATGGAGAATTTTGCTCTGAAATCTCAGTTGTGACTCTCTCCCTCCTCAGAACTCATGAATGGAGCCTGAGCCTATCCCTTCTTCCTTACTCCAAGCCCCAGCTGCCACCAAGAGAACAAGGCACAAGAGCACTGGGATTAACCTGCATCCTTTAATACTTTAATACCATCCTATTAGCACAGTGCTTAAGCATGCTGGGGAGTTTAAGGATGATTCAAATTGCACACTCCAAAACTTTCAGCACTTGGGAAGAAAATGGAGTTTTTGACCGATGGAGCACAATTCTTGTCCCAGCTGTACCTTTGTGACCTGCACACACTGGCAATGTAATGCAGGGGGCTGCAGAGCCCCCAAGGGGACTTTTAATTTCAAAATGGATGGCGGATATCCATTCACTAATAAATCATCTGCAGCAGTTCTGCAAGAAAGAAAAATGTCTCAAGGCATCTAATTTTGGTCTTGTGTATTTTTTCCCACCCTCTGTGTTCATAGAGTTAACAGTTGTTTAAAGAAGGGGTGTGAAGATGACCAGCCACATTAATAGTTGATATGTGTTATGTATATAAATTTCATTTTAATTCATGGCGAGTGATGTATCAGTCAATACATTCGTTTTTTTCTCAGGATTTTGTTCTTGCACTTTTCTTTCATGGCGCTGCTTTCTTTTGGACAAGAAAACTCATATAGATTTATTGCCTTTCTCTTTTCTGTGCAACCTTGCCTAATAAGACCACTGCAGTGGCTGCAGCCTGTGAAATTAGCCCATGAACTCTTTGTATTCTTGTCTGTCTGTCTCAATATCCCTCAGATAACCTGATAAGAAGAAGAACTGTCTTTTTTTTATAGACTATTGTTGGTGTAGGTGGCAGACTGATGAAATACTGTGGGGACTTCTGCTTCATGTTAAAGTTTCAGTGCATTTCTTCCTTTCTCTTTCCATTCAGTGGGATATCCACTAATATGCCTAAAATCCTTACAATGTACCCAGGCAGTGCATAACTATGATTTGCCCATGGCTTTTTGGATGCTGCTGCCAGCATAATTTCAATGTCTCATGGCAATAACACTTATTTGCACAAAAGCCAATTTTATATCTACAGTTTGGTTGTGGCAAAAGAAATAAAAGATAATTAATGGGTTTAGATCCAACAGAGTAATAAATATTGTCAGCAAAGTGATTTACTGTCTATCTACTGAGGCTTTCAATTAATCTACAGGTGTTTTATGCACTTTGAGCTTTTTCTTCAGCACAGATACTGAGTGTAAGTTCATGGCCTCACCCTGTTGTGTATCACTCTTTCACTTCTTATATAGTGGATAAAATGAGGTGATATCTCTGCAGTAGTGACTGGGATGCCAGGGCTTTATTACATTCAGATGTCTGGACTCTATGCATGCATATCAGTTTATGCCTTATATACTTCAAAATGACCCCCAAGTGTCCTTTTGCCTGCATGTGAGTTCTGTGAGATCTCTGTCTCCTGATTTGCATGCATGATTTGTCCCAGACGAGAACAAACATATGCTCGTGGGCATGGAGAACCATTTCGAAATTATGCTGCCCATTGTTTTTTGAGTGAAAGAGTGAGTTCTGTAGGGTTTTTTTTACCCCTGACTGCAGTTATTTTGGACAGTTACTTTCAGGTTTTAACATGGTTCATAATGCCCAGACAGGGAACTTGATTCTCTAGTGACTGTTTGCATCACTTGATGACACCCGTATTAACCAGACCCCTACTGAGTAAGAAGACATCCAGAATAACTTTAGGTCTCAGAATAATGGAGTGAGGATGGATGTTTTGTCCTGCAGGCACTGGCCTGATGTTCAAAAATCTGGATCTCCGTTCCTGGCTGTGTCACACAGTTTATGATGGTAGGTGAATCTTCTAGGGCCACTTTTTTTCCAGTGCCTGAAGTACCAGGTGAATATCAAATGGCATGTTCAAAAGCAACAGGGGATGGCCTTCCATGGGGCTTTTCAGCATTCCCACGGAGATGACTTGCACAGGAGTCCTCCTCCATGGAGTACTGCATCCCTAAAGGCACCCAGGTAATGGGGTCACAATGTTCATAACAAAAGGCATCCAACACAGTTTTCCTCTATAATCTCTGAGTTTCCCTCACGAGGCAGGAGTTATTAAAAATATTTTTGTTGCTCAAAGCTGATATGACAGGTGAAGACTATTTTCATTATTTTCCTGCTCTCATTTCGACGCTCCCAGACTACTAACAACAATAACAGAAATGATACCCTTCATTTTTATGCTAAATAATCACAGCAGAAACAACTTACCTGTTACCCTAAAGAGTTTGCAAGTAACTGCCTAGAGACAGGAGGAAAGTTGCTCCCTGCACAGGGCAGGCAGGACTCCTGTGCTCCTGTTTCTCGCTAATCTTGCAGCGATTGGGGATTTGTTGCACTGGGGTTGTCAGAGCCTGTGTTTAGGCAGCGTGTTCCACATCTCAGGATGCTGTCAGCTACACTGAAGTGGTTGCTGAAATAAGATGCCTGGGAAGCCGCTCAGCCAAGACGTGCCATCTGCTTCCTGGTGACTGACAGCAGCAAAATCTCCTGCGCTCCTGCCAGCGGAATTCTCCCTTTCAAATCACATTCTGCCGTGCCAGAGTCATTCCCTGCCATGTCATTAAATCTGAGAAGGACTCAGACTCTCTGTTTCGCTAACAATTTTGCAACTTCTGATCTTGTTCTTTCGGTCCAGAAAAGTGTAGGCAACCCAAGTATGTCTCTCATATTTTCTACAGCTGAGATTTTTGCAAAATTTTTTTTCTTCGTTCAAGGAAATGGTATGATTCTGAAAAGTAATTTTAATTGAAAATAAAAGCTTCCCATTGATATAAGCACAATATCAATGTTCTTTTTCTAAATGATGTGGGAAAAGGTTTTTCTTTAGTGTCATCTTATGCAAAATATTTAAATGCAAATATTCACTCATTTCTGACTGGTGTTGGTATGTACTTTTGTGCTTCAATGCAGTGGTGATGCGTGCTGTGAATTGCTCACATAGTGAGTGTTATTTGGTCAAAAATAGTAAGTAATATTGTACTAGATTCTACGTATTTTTAACAGAAAATAGACAGCATAGGATAACCCTCTGCTTGCAGAAATCACTTAACTTCCATCAGTCTCCAGCACCCCAAGAGAGGGACTGACTGCCCAGTTGGAACTCCCTTCGTATCAGATTTTTGAAAACTAGAATATGTCAGCAGTCCAAAATTGGGAGCTTAAAAGCGGAATCACAGAAACACCTTATTTCCTGAACCAACACTTGTTTAGCAAATTGATGACATCAATACTAAACGGGGCATTTTTCAACCATGGCTGAAACAAATCAAATTGCAAGCAGTCATAAAAGAGATGATGTCACTCCCTCCATGTCCCTTCTGCTCTCCATACTTGTTTGCATGCTCCCACCTTTTTCCCTTGCACTGGGACTGGGGTTTGTTTCTGCTGGTGAGCCAATTTCATCCTCTAAATTAACAGAAATAAAATTGTGATGTGTTTTAGTTTGTTGGGGATTTTTTGGTCTTTTTGGGGATGTAGGATTTTGAGGTTTTTGTAAGTCGGGTGTTAATTGCTATACTTATTTAGCAGTGTGAGAGGTTGATTGCTGATGCTGCCTGCCTGTTTCTGTTCCTTCATCTCCTCCTCAGCTGTGCTAGCACAGGTATTTTTGTATCCATGCCTTGAACTACCTCAAGGGATTGATACAGGTTTAAAATAACCTAGTAAAAATGGCTTTTATTATTCTGGATCAGTTCTTCCCACAGTGTCACAAACAATTGTACCAGAATGCCTAAAGGGAGATGTTGGAAGAAGCTGGGTGGTCAGGAGAGGGACAGGAGAAGGGCACAGGCTGCCAAAACAAATTGATGTCGAATCTGTGCTTAGAATGGTCTTGAATACCCACACAGGGCAGTAAAGAGCTGATATGACACAAATTCACATCCCAGCTTGGCGTGCAGTTCCTTCTCAATGCAGATACAGCCTTAACTGCTGTGCTGATAATAAAAAGATTCACTGATGGAGCTGCTGTGAAGCACTTGAAAGGATTTGCTGTTCTTTAGTGCATCTGGAGTGAGAAGCACAAAGGAATCTATGCTAATGTTCTGTTATGAGCTCTGTTCTTTGGGATTTATTTATTCTTCTGTTTAAGACACAACTTGCAGATGTAAGGAGCTGAAGTGTGGACTTTAAAATAGAAAAGGACAAAGTGTATTACACAAAATAACCTCTAAGTAGACTATCATGTCTGGCTGTGTCTTTGCAGTTTATTGTGTGTCTAATAAAATATATATTTTAAAAAAGATATTTTGAACTCTATAGTATTTTCGGCCTGAAATTTTTGTACATGCCCCATTATGAACCATAACAGGGAATCCTACATGAGTTCTGAGTTCTATCAATGCAGAAAAGCACATATGGAAAACGACTGAAAGTAGTCTGGGTTTAGAGTTCTTAGGAGCAAACATATATCGCGAGGAGCCTCTAAGCATGGGCAGCACCCGTTAGGGTGCTACTGAAATTCCTTGTATCATTTAAGAGTGTTGTTTCATTTAAATCCGAAATGGCTTTGATGTCTCAGGAAGTAGATGCAGGCAAGGCACTTTATTCAGTGTCATCAGCAAGATACAGGGAAACTGATACAGATTCATGCCTGTGGTTTCTCTTCCACCCTTTGCTAAGTGAGTTTACTATTTTCACATACTTTAAAAAATGTTTTTATTATTTTTATCAGTGCATATTTGATACTTGTGCTCCCCAAGATTTGCTCATGGTCAACTGCTAATGGTATTAAGTAGTTTTCACATTGTGTTGTCACCCTGCCCTTTGCTCTGTTTGTATGGTTCCACAAGCATCTGTCCCTCCAGCACGAACTGCTGGGAGCAGAAACACAATCACGTCAGCTGCATCATCTGCAAATCTGTCCTAATGAAATTTGGTGAAAATGGGCAAAGTTGCTCCAGAATAAATGAAACTGAAACATGTTTTTGACAGCTGAGATGACAGCCCAGCACATCTCTCATAGCTCAGGATGGCATGCATCATTAGATTAACAGAATGGGAAAGAGAAGCCTGTGCTAGAAGCTACTGTCCTTCAGGCTTCCAGATTAGTTTTTCACTTTCACAAGGCTGAGGCAGTGCCACACAACCTTAGGTATGCCTTTTTAATTGTCAATGTCCCTGGAGCTCTGGGCTTTGTGGTTTTGTGAAGCCTAACCCTAGGCATAACCCTAACCCTAAAATTAGGCAGACCCCAAGCAAGAGCAGTGGCCTGAAGTGAGTGCCAAGCAGAAAGAAGAGAAGGGAGCAAGGCTGAGGCAGTGCCACACAACCTTAGGTATGCCTTTTTAATTGTCAATGTCCCTGGAGCTCTGGGCTTTGTGGTTTTGGGAAGCCTAACTCAAGGCCTAACCCTCACCTGCCTCTACAATGCCTGTAGGAATCTGTTGAAGACCTTTTTTATTTCTGTAACCTTTTGAATGAAGCTTCACAACAGCTTTGCCTTCCTTAGTAAATTTGGCTAAAATGGTAGGTTTAAAAAATATTTTTTAAAAAAGGGATATAAGTGAAATAAACTAATAAATCTATTCATCACATAGCCCTGCTGAGTTTTGAAGTACAGGTTAACTCTACTGAACTATTTGTTAGCATGAACTGGGATAATGAGTTACTGAAACTCATATCATCAACCTCCATTGAATATTAGGACCTTATGTAGGGTTTTAAACTCTATCTTGCTTTTTTATGTGTATGACAGGTCAAGAGAAATAACAAATAGTTATAAAACCCAAAGACCAGGCCATTCGGCACATTGCTAATGTGGAAACAAAAGATTAGCATTTTTATGACCTTGACTTGGATAGAACTGAAATTTTTCTGGATATATGTATGAAGAAGCTGTTTTGTAAAGGAAGACAAAATTCCCTGTAGTGGTTTAAGTCACTGTTTATCTTCTGTTTTAACAGAGCCCCACACCACTTCAGCCTGCTGGCACTGTGTGTGTGTGCTCACGTGTATTTATTGCATCTGGATGTTCACAAGGAATTAACAGATAGAACTGGTTATCAGGTAATCATCATCTTATAAAAATATTTTTTTTTTCTCCTTCTAAAATAAAATCCATGTGGGGAAACTGTAATGATTGATTTTTGTTTCTGTTTGTCACTGGTGTGGAACAAACTGTGTGCTTTGATGTTGAGACTGGCTTCAGGTATTAATGGCATGAAATAGTTTATGTGGGTGATATCACACATATGGGTGCATATCTCACTCTTAAATTACTTTTGTGTGAGAATATAAATAAAAGATAATAATAAACCTCCCCATCCATTAATCCTTTTCTTCATCACTGTTGAACTGCAGGGCTGGAAAATATGACCTGTATGAAAAGCTTGGCTGTAACCTGTGGCTCGGAGAAGATGAGGAGATCAGGCAGGTAAATAGATCATTATTCTGCAAGATATTTGCTCTTCATTATTAGTAATATATTTTATTCTTCTGGGATTTGTTGATTCATTGGAATTTTGCCTAGTTAAGGCCTGTTGGACTGACCCTCTTCCCAGACAACTGATGCTGGAGCCTTAAATTGAACCTGCGTTGTTCCTTCCTTGTTGGTAGTTGGTCTGACAGTCATCAAGCACTGAGCTCTGCTTCTTAATGTGCAAAAATATAAATATAAATAATTTATACCTTAGAGCACGGAGTACCATGGAAAGTGTGAGGAAAATTATTCAACTTATAAGGAGGGAAGTTGTTAGGCTGCAAATAGAGAGAGAAATCTACCCTAAATAATGTGAAATGTCTGTTCTTGCTTTCTTATGTGCCAACCTTGAGCTAAAAAGGATGTGTCAGGGCAAACAGCTGCTTTGAGGCAGCTCAAAGGGAACACTGAGAAGTTGCCTTTGTGTCTGAAAGAAATTATTTTCTGTAGTTTTGCCCTGCAGTAGGATTTCTCTAAAGGCCTCTTTCTTTCTTGTAAATTCGACTCTGCTTATTCTCCCCACATTGTGCATAAGTAAAACTCATAAAATGCATAATTGAGCTGCAAATGACATCTTTCAGAAATTAATGTTTTTAAACACAGATTTAAACACTGTTTGTTTTGTGTACTCCAACTGCTCTTGGCTATCAGTCAGAACCTGCCAAAGAGATCTGTTCTGCAGGAGCTGATCTGAAAATTTCCACCAGGGACACTTGGACCTTAGCCTGAGATTTCTTAGTTCTGCAGTCCCTGGTCTTTGAGAGAGAAGCTGGATGGCAGCCTCATCCAGCAGAAGGGAAGGTGACGTGTAAATTAAAGTGGCAGTAAAAAAATCCAAATAAGACAATGTCATCTATAAATATTTCTCTGAAAGAAGACCAAGCAAGGCGATGAAGAATTTCTGTGAAATCATTCCCCATGTTTCCTTTGTCTGCCTATTCCTGAAAAGTGATTTTCCTTGTACCAATAGCTCTGTGTAAGACACAGTCCATGGATTGAAGCCTTAATTGACGCTTATAGATGGCCTCTTGAGAGGTTCTCTTTTATTTTTTATTTTAATGCCATTCTCAGGCTTCAATCAGGCCCCAACTCCTTCAGTTAAAAAATAAAGAAAAAGTAACCTTTTTTTTTGCACAGAGGAGAGAGATGTCCTCAAGAAGCACCTCATATAAGTGGCTGTAAGTTGCCTTTTTGCTGTCCATGAACCTTCAGAGTGGCTGCTGAGTGTGTGCCACGGCAGTGGTGTGAGGGCTGTGTTGGAGCAGTGTGAAAAGGGCCACCCGGGGAGGGAAAGAGCCCAGTGATGGAAGCTCCCATGGCTCAGAGCATCCCTCTTCTCTAACAGGAAGGGGTATGAAATACTCCATCATCATTAAGTGATCAAAGATTTTAATCTGCTCATAAAATTGCATCTAGAGTAATTGAGTCGCTCAGTGTGAGTGTCTCTAATTGTCTTGTCGCAGTGTTCCTCCAGCTCCGGAAAATGAGAGAAGTAGCATGTTTTATTAAAAGATAGAAGTTATAGTAATTTGACTCTAGAAGCCCAAAGCTTGCACAGACTCATACTGTGTTACAGGGACTTAGATTTATTCTTCCTGATGTTCGTTTAAATGGCTTGTGAACATTTGAAAATCATTCCGCTTTTAGAAGTTGTCCAGGCTTAGTTTTACAAGAAGTATAGGAAAAAAAATCAGATTTTTTTTTTTATTCTTTAAATAGATTTGTAACTGAACAATCTAGAATTTATGGTCACTTGAAACAAGCCTTGATACCAGAGATTATTTCAAAATCCTGAACTAAGCACCCTGTGAGAATGGAGCTCCTTCACTTCATTGTGATTTCTCTTCAGGAACTATGGAGCTAAACCAGAGGAATCATTGCCACAAAATGTTGTATATGCAAAAAAAGTCTATAAATGTTTAAAAAATGTTAAGACATGGTGAGGGGTGAATATATTTCTTGGCTGACTGTTAAACACAAACTACCTCAGTCTTGGCTTTGAGTAACCAGACTTTGGAGCTGAAAGAGTATCTGAGGGAGACACAGGCGTGTGGTGGCATAGCTGTGATCCTCTTCCCTGAGCCGCCACCTCTAGCTGCTGTTTGGGACATGAGACTGAGCTAAAAGCATCTTTCTCTTAGGTTGAACACTGCTGGCAGAGCCTGTTGCCATTAAAGTAATCTATTTAGGCCGTGTAGAATTCACTAATGACAGGTTTTAACTGTTTTAGTTCCCCTTAATGGTGTTAAGCAAAACACAGAGGTGTGTTTTCTATTATCTTTTTTTCCCCTGATACTACATATTGTGCTGTTTTCTGTTCTTTTTATGTTATTATTTTTTCCTCTTCACATTCACCTGCTTTAACACAATTTGCCTGGTAAGATTCCTCAAACAGGAACGATCATATAAAAAGTATAGTGTGCACACTTACCTTTTATTCTTGGACAAATTTCTCACTGCAAGGGAGAGTGTATCCAGAATTGCTATACATAAAACAATGGCACTTTTATTGTGCTGTGATGAGAACAATTCACCTTACTGATGACCTCGGGAAGGCAGGCTGTTTCACACATGCAATTTTAGCTCATTGAGATTTCAAAGATCCCTTTTGAGCATACATCACTGAAAGCCTTCTTTTAGCACATTGACTCTTAGTTCTTCTCTTCCATCATCGGGTTTAACATGCTGATGAAGCCCTGCAGAGAATGCAGCAATGCCAATAGATCGGGCTTGGAGAGAGGCAGACTTTGAAGGAATGTGAAATGAGTAAAGAGAAACTTGGCTGAAATTCAGCAATACAGAGAGGATGTGGGAAAGGACTAAAATTTTAGGACATCAACAGCAAGGCCACAATTAAATTTCCAAATACCAAACCCAAACAAACAGAAAACTCAGAGCCAGAATGTAGAATTTGTGCTTTGTTCATGAGATCATACTGATCCCAGGATGAGTGCCTCTGTGGGATTGCTCAGCCACAGATACACAAATTAAATCTGTGTGGTGGTTTAGCAGGATCTTGTCCTGCAGAGGTTGGTGCCGTGGGTGCCAGCAACACAAAGAGATCTTCACTCTGGCTCTCACAGAGCCTACGGGAGGTGATTCCCAAGGGGAAGACCTCGGCAGCACTGGTGGGAACAGCAGCTCCAGGAGATAAGTGACTGCAGAACCCTTGGGATTGGGGCAAACATGGCTAAACCTGTACCAAACACAAACATGGAACTTGTAAGATTTTTGGTACTCCCAGTCATGCTTGGGGAGCACCTGTGAGTTTGTCTAAACTCCGTTCTGCAATTCCTTCCTTACAATGTAGCTTTGGCCTGTCATTTTTCTAGCTTTGTTTTAAAAGTCCCAGTTGAGGGAAACAATGAGTGTTAAGACACTCATCTATGACCCAATTTCTCAACTTTGATTTCCCCTCTTCTGTCCAGGAGAGAGAAACAGGAATCAAATTCACTCACAATGCCAAAGAAAAGTGCATGAACGTTTCCTTCATATAAATGGGCAAGAGGTCTTGTTGAAGTGTAAGGATGAAATGGATAAAAATTTAATTTTCCTTTCATTTTTTACACTGGAGACTCTTTAGAGGCTTCAGGGTTTTTTTCAGGATCTGTTAGAAAGAAAGAATTTCTAAGCTATGTTCACTCCCCACCACTGGAACAAAATTCCGAATATTCTTAGAAATCAATCCTGTTTTCACATCCTCAACTTATCAATAAAGGAAAAAGGGAAAGTAAGAAAGATATGTTGTTTATTTATAGTGTCTCTATATTGTTGAGACCCTGCTTATAGAGTCTTTGTTCTCTTACATCTTAAGCATTTGTCTTTGAAGGAACTGATGTATGCAAAAGCCATTGGAATAACAGGAGACACAAGCACTGAAGGCAGCCAGGAGGTGTTTAAGAAGCAAATGGAGATGAAAACAAGAAAGTGACTGAAATGGGAATCTCAAAAGTAAGGAGTTTTCCAATTCAAATATACCCAGTAAATAAAAGAGAAAGAAAATATATAGTATTCTTTTCACACTTGCCATTTTCGTATCAATATTTAACTGCTCAGTAAAATTTATTAGTCACTTTTTTTCTGATGAAAAAATGAATTAATCTTTGGAAGACAGCAGGGGAATGACAGGAGAGTAAATATGGGACAGTACTGGAGAGAAGTGTGGGCAGAGGAGCTCCTACAGAGTGTCAAGGCAGGGTTAGTTGAGAGAGCCCACAAACACTCACTGGATTCAGGAAATGAGGAAAGAAAACAGTGAGCCTTTTAAGTGACATTTAGAAAAGTTCACCATTTCAGCAGCGATCCCTGAGAATTACAAAGCAGGAAATATATCTATATCTAGAGAATAGACATTGGTTTCTGCTTTAGATTTATTGCTTGGAATATTGCCAAGAATTTAGCTTGGAAAACTAATCTAGCCATGGCCCTTCATGCAATAGTTAGACTGAGAGACTGCAGAATTAGGTTCTTGCTCGTAACACATTTCCCATTCCCCGTTAAAAATCTGTCTTAAATGCTCAAGAATCAGTTCATCCAGAGTCCCACTGAAGCCAAGTGGAGCAAAACATAGGGCTGTGACCTGTTCTTCATCTCTCTGATGGCAAATTGGCCAAGTGTGACCCAGAGGCCTTGGTCAGAGGCCAAGAAGCAAAGAGCTGCTTTGCAAAGAGCACCTCTTGCAGCTTTGAGAGGAAATCCAGGGCTCAGGGCACACACTGTGGTTCAGGCAGGGTTGATGCCCTGCCAGTGATGCTCTGACCTCAGAGGCTGTGAGAGATCTCAAGGTCATGCTCTGGAGATGTTCAGGGAAGAGGCAGGGGTTAAGCCTCAGCCCATTTTATGAGAAATCCAAGAATCGGTGGAGTTTTCAAAGGTGTGGATGTACAGAGGCCAGGAGTGGAGAAAGTGCTGCCACTGCTTTCTAGCCTTGGCTGTTGGGGCACCCAAAAACTGGGTACTCATTGAAGTGTTTCCTCTAGTCCTGAAATTATAAATGTGTTCCTAGACAGTTAATCCAGCACAGAGCCTTCTGCTACCACAGTTTCTTTATAAATATTAATAATTTGCACCAAGTAGAATCATTGTGAAGCTAAAGAAGCTACTGTGCTATACTCACACATTAATTTTACTGGAGGCTCAGGGGGAAAGTGGAAGCAAAAGAGTTCAGTGAGGGATTAGTCTAGGTTATTCTCAATGGAAGATTAATCCAGAAATAGTCTCTACATTTTCTACTCGTTTGCCCAGCAGAAGAATTTATTAAATATTTCCCAAAACTGCAAGAATTGGGAAGTTTTCCTGTGACAGTTGTGCCATACTTTATTGCTTCTCTTTTCTGTTCTATTTTTCTACTTTACATGAAAGTGTCACTGAAAAAAGGTTGAATGTAAAAGACTTAGAAGGTGCATATTTTTCAGTAGACTTAAGAAAATAAAGATGAAAGGAACTTAATATTTTTACTTTTATTACTCACTTTAAGGGTTTTTTTTTCAGCTGAAGTGTTACTTTGAACTGTTTAGAAAAATGTTAGAGAAGGGTTTTTTCCAGAAGTTTATAAATTTTGCTACTTTTAATTAGACCTACAAAATTCTACAGAATGTGACAGGGTTTCTTTCAATGCAGAAAATTATTTTAGACCTGTAGAAAATTTGACTTAATGTCCAATGAAGAGGCTTAAGGAAATTTTGGTAGAAACACCTGATTTTTATTCCCATGCTAGAATTCCTTTGGACATTCATTTATGTAAACATGTAAATATGACTTGTGTAAAACTTCATCCTTAAGACAGTTCCTGGTTTTAATAGCTTTTTCTTTCCTTAGTGGTAGCTATCAGAAAGATGTTCTGCTTTAAATGAGCAGTCTGCATTGAGTTATATATAATTAATAGCAAATACCTAAAAAAGAGAGCTGTTAAATGCATTCTAGGTTGAAACAGGTGTGCATAAACTAGTAAATTTGGAAAAAGCAGGGAAATTTCACTGCCTGGGGTGGTAACTACTGAGAATTGTTTATTGAGTAACAGCAGTTTGATGATTTCCACCGTGTATTTGTTTCAGGGTATAACTGGTGGGGACAATTTTCCATTAAACATCTCCCTAAATTTTTCCATTGGTGGAGTCATGGTGGAACGCTATGAACTTGGCAACAAAATGACTCAACTGAAAACTTATGCAGACATTTAGAGATGGATATTTCAAAGGAGTTTAAGAGAGTAAAAGATATTTTATATAAATGCTACAATGCCTGTGTGCTAGTTTTTAAGCAAATATTGACATGTATATCCATGTTACCCATGATCTGTCTCTTCTCTCACTGTTTTCTTTATTTCTTCACTGTATCAAAAAATTGTTTAGTTGCTCCATGGTAGGAAGTTTGAGCACATACCAAAACATGTATGTTTTCCCATGAAACCTGTGTTTTACACAGAAGTATTTAAGTGTAGAGAGTATAGAAAACCTCCCTTATGCACTCAGTAACAAAAAATCAAAAACTTATTTTCTGTATGTTTCTCAGAGTATAATCCATGCTAAAATTCTTCAGCATACGTAGATTTTTGTCTCCTTCAACGTTAAATTATGAATAAAGTGTGACAGCCTCAGTCCATACATTGCCAAAAACACAGCTGTAAACATCAGGGAATTAGCATCATATCAGCATTCTGCCTTTTAAATAACAGGGTTATCTCCTGACTTCTAATGGCAGATGCCTCTATGATTTTTAACTCAGTTTATCAAACAAATAAAAAACATAATAAAAATGCTAGTGTGTTCATTAAAAGGCACAGTGCCATTAAAATACTGTTGTGGAGATGTGTACAGTATAAACATTAACATTAACATAAAACTCTTGTCAAGGTATTTGCTTCCCATGAATGAGCACTGGTCAAACATTTTCGTTTTGAACTCATTGTTCCCTTTTGTACCATTTTATTGTGAATGTTATTGCAGCATTTTAAAGAAGTGAATTGAATAGAAATTTGAATAACTGGGGATGTAGCTTGGAAACCACAATGTACTATTAGTGAATTTTTACGATACTTCATCAAGACAGGTAAACTCTATGTGCAGAAAGCTCCATGACACTTCATCCTTATTCTGGAAAGGACAATTTGAAATAGGGAATGCTTGTGACCACTGTGTTGTAACCTTCAGACCTATCTTGTAAAATAGCATTTGCCAGATCCCAGAGGCTGAAAATGAAATTCTAGTTAGATGCAACTCTTTTGTCTTCCTACTTATAACAAGATTTGAGATCCCATGGGGTTGTTTCAGCATGTCAGGTTAAGCCCCTTTAATCTCCTTATGATCAAACTTCATCCTCCAGAGCAGATAGTTAAGACTGTGTTTATCACAGACAGATCTTTTTTAGTTTTTCTTAAAGGTCAAAACTCCATATCCCAGTTTAAGTAGTAAAGAATAAAGTCTGAGCACCTTACACTTGTCCTTACTGAACTTCCTGAGGCTCTCACAGGTGAAATTCTTGCAGCAGTTGCAGCCCAGCTGTTTAATGACAGGAATATTTTCATTTTTCCTTCTGAAATGATGTCTTAAGGAACTTTTGGTAAGAGTGTGTTGTTTCCAGCTGTGCTGGAGGAGCTGCCTGGCTGACAGGTGACTTCCCACGATTTATCTATCCCTGTACAGTCCTGCCTGGTGAAGGATTTCTCCGTAGAGTAATTTTTACCTGCAACATTGGAATTTTCTTGACTAGAAAGCATTATTTGACGAAGAAATGGATTTTGTGGGTGGTGCATTACTTCTGCTGGTGAAACAGCAAGCTTTTTGCCTGGTGTCTCTTGGCACAGGGCTTGACAATCTGTGCATTGCTAACAGCTAGAGGTGATCACCTGGCAGACAGCAACAACCTTAACTGATAAATATCACCCTTTTATTTGTGATCCTAGAGTACATGTGAATGATTTTTTTCTGATATACTTGACATTCACCATATTTGTTGATTTCTAGCACACTTCTTCTGCCAAGAAGAATCAATTCTAATTCACATTGTTTAGTTATGATGTGTAGTTCATACTGCAAGACACATTGTCCATTCCCTAAATCAGTAAATATAGAGCTGATAAATATGAATTTTTGATAAATTTCCATGTCACACCAACATATTTTTCTGCATATTACGATGCAAGCTAAACTCCACATCTCAAGGTTTATTCGGATTAAGCAAAAAGCAAGATTTGGACTTCAACAAATGTTTTAAATTATATTGAAATAGCTATTTTGAAATTTCCCCCTCGAGCTGAAAAGTCTTTGAAAAGTCTTTGTGGCATCCAATAACAGAACATACAACTTCTATATGTTTCCAGTGACGTTATTTTACCTTTATTTCTTCAATGCTACATATTAGGAACAACTTGGAAAAATATTATTTGCTCAGTTTGGCAAAGGAGGATATTAGGATGCTCAGAAACAAATGTAAGATCTGAATTGAAGGTTTTTGTTAAATTAAACAGAAATGTAGTATGCATATATTGTGAATATATATGTAATATGCCTAATATAATGAAAATCACATCATAAATCACATTTCACATGGGGAAATTCTTGCACAGTATAATCAGAGTGGTTTTGCAATGGATGATGAAGAAGTCAGGATTTCACAAGTTAAAATTAAAAACTGTCAGATTTGTCATTTATTTCTCATTCTTATACCTCACTATATATACTTTATTTTTCAGAATCCAGATGAGGATAAGCTATAATTTATGTGTTGAAGATAGATTTTGAGATGCACATGGCATTTAGTATATAAAGTTCCACGTATATAACATTATGGGGCTGTCATGGCACCTTTCATTTTCTAGATTTAGCATATTAAAATCAATATTAAAAATGTAATAAATAGTTTTCTCTAACCAAGCACACATTAATTCTGAATGCAAAGCAAGAAGCAAAACGTACTGGAAAGAAATCAAGAATTAGAAACAGTAAGTAAATAAAAAATTTCTTAATTATTTTTTTTACATAAAATATGGGCATTTTATAAGCTAAACAGGGTTCCAAACAGTACTGAGTGCCCCTGTGCACATACATTCCTTTATTATCATGCCAATAAGTGAGCTCCTCAAATCAAGCCTCCTGTGTGCACTAATTCCATTACTCTGCTGGAGACATCATTCATGTGTGTTTTATAGCTCTCTTGCACAAAATCTGTAGCTATTGTTGTTGTTGTTTAGTTGTTTTGGGGGGATTTTTTTATTTAACTTAATGTAAGTTCCCCCATAATTTTCAAAGAGAAGGTGCCAGTGATATTCCACTCTGCATAATATCAGCAGTGTATTCTTAATACGTTTCAATTCAAGTATGTTCCAGTTTGAATACAATTCCTAATGCTTCGTAATTTTATTTACTGCAGGGTAGAAAAATGCAAAGGAAAATTTGAGGTTTGACATCCATTTTTGCCACTCAGCTGACAAGGGCAGTTAGCTGCACCTCTAAGCACGTTTAATGTTAAGCCATGGTAACTATTCCTCGCTGAGGAGCAGGTGTTGCACTCAGCTGGCCAGGACAGGACCCACGTGCATTAGCAGCCCCGTTTAGATCTGGACTGCACTCTCCAACCTCCTGATCCCCGAATTTCCAGAGAGCTCTGAGAGCCCCACTCTGGTTCCTGCTGCAGAGGAGCCTCAGCGCAGAGCCTGGGCTCTGTGTGGACCACCCCAAACTGACAGACACACCCCACCCGTGCACCCAAAGTGCTCCAGCTGTGCACCTGATTTATCCCAGCCCCAGGAAGGTCCAGAGCAGCACCCTGCAGGTACATTCAGCCTGGATCTTAAGCTGGCTTTTGCCCTCCAAATGATACAGGCAGAACTGGGAAGCCGTTGCCACGCAGGAAAGGTTTTCCTAGAAAAACTTTCTTTTTATCTTATTAAGATCTGGCTTATAGGGCAAATTTAAAGAACTATCATATTACAGTCTTCAGCATAAGAAAAGAATACCCTGCAAATGTATGGAGTGCCTTGGCAAGTAAATACATTATTTTTAATACATTCTCTCCCACTGGGTTGATATATATGTGCTGACTTGTTATGATGCCTTAAATGGCTACCTAGAAACAGAGACTAGACAGAAATAAAGGAAAAAAGGAGGTATTTATTTGAAAGGCCTTCAGATGTACACTTTGGGCTCCAGAGGGTCCTGACTCAGTGGATCCCAAAATGAACGACAGGTCATGAGTACTTCACACTTTTATATCAGCATAAATTCACCAACCAGAACCCAGCCAAGGATGGAATTTCCCCAAGCTTGCCTCCCTCTCCCCAAGATGAAGGTTTAGAGTTCTTGTTCTGGGTGTGCTTGGAGAGTGAGCTGGAGAGGCTTTGTTATGTCTATCTTAGCATAGAGAGCAGCACTTAACGAGCTAGAGGAAACTTGAGAGTTACACTAGCAGTACAGGATTTGAAAAATATAAAAGTTATAACCTAAGGCATCATTTAAGGATGTAATACAATGTAATACACAGGTATACCTCCTGGTCATCTGCTACAATGGTTTGGAACCACAAGGCTCACAATTTATAATCTTCAATTATCAGCATATATAGAAGTATAAACTATGTTCTTAAAGTCAGCTGCTGCCCCATATGTGTTTTCTGCAGGAAAAGAAAGACATTAAAATGTGTCTGGTGAAGCAATAAAAAGTGCAGTATTCATTAAAATAAGTAAAACAATAAGATAACAAAAACAGATCATAGAAAATGAGGTAAACAAGAGATCTGCCACAATAGGCTCCCGTCTACCATTACCCACACACTTCATAAATATGCAGTGGGATATAGAGCACAGATAACAGTTTGCTGGGAAGAATGAAAAACTAGTGCCCACATGCTCTTAGATGTCCAAGTGTGTGGAGAATGGTTGCTAAGAATCTGGTCTGCTATTGTAGCTGAATTTTTCCTGGGCAAAATGAGCTATAAGTGAACTTCAGAAGCAATTTAAGATTATACATCACCTCTGTACATCCCATTTGGACATGCTCGCAGTAGCCACTGACAAGAAAAAGGGATGATGTTTAGCAGAAACCAACAAGGAGAAGAGAGAGGAATGAAACAGCAATAAATTTTTTGGCTTAGTAATTCACTGGCAAAACATGTGCAGTGTACATTGAACTGAAAAGTAAAGATTTCTAGGGTGGTATTAAAGCAGAGAAACAGCCACAAAAGTAATCATTTGAATCACCACAAAATGCTGTTTTTTTCCAAAGCAATCTGCCTGCTTTCTTTTCAGTGGCTTAGTGCCCTGTTTTAACCAACCAACCTTCCTTCCTTCCTTCCTTCCTTCCTTCCTTCCTTCCTTCCTCCCCCTTTTCAAAACTGAAATGCGCTTCCACTTGGAAATGAAACATACTTTAACTAGGAAAATAATCATTACAAATATTTTGATCCATTCTTTGTGTCCTTATTCCTTCTGTCTCCGTTTTTTTCAGCCAGACTGCCAATCTGAGAACAATTTGAATATTCCTCACAAGGACTCTCTAATTTTAGGGGTAAAAGTCCTCATTTTCTGTGGAAGCAGTTCAGCTGCCCAAAGAGCTGTGACAATGCCATCAGAGCCATATAGACCAACCTTCCAGACTGGCCCAGCATATATGACATACACATATCCAGATCCAGCAAAAAACACCATTAGAAGTTTATTTTTGGACAGCTTTTTACTTCTGAGTCAGGTCAAAATAATCGTTTTTTACAAGGACTTCCATGGCATCCGAGAGGGTGTTTTAGTTTTTCTTTGAAATGCTATTTCAAAGCAGGGGAAAATAAATGTTCCCAGCTTATTCTGATCATCTTTTCCGATACCCTCTGTTCCTTCTACCTCACAGAATCACAGGATGGTTTGTGTTAGAAGGACCTCAAACACCATCTCATTCCAAAACCCCTGCCATGGGCAGGGCACCTTCCACTAAAACAGGTAACTCAAAATTATTCTCACCTACTCTGGGAAGAGAAAAGCCAATGACAGGGCAATTCCTGTTTTAATGTTGGGTGTTACATCTTGTGCTCTGAAAGGGATTTGGGAATCATGTAGGTAATAATGTTCCACAGCAACATTTATGCCTTAGGAAGGAATTAAAAATAGGAAGAAATAGGTAAGAAACAGGAAGAAATAGGTAAGAAACAGGAAGAAAGAAGTGCACAAAAATATGTGTACCTAAGAGAAAGTCTGTGTTATTCCATTGACTCAGCCAACTTTGAGCAGTGCAAAGAGAGTTGGTCAATAGAGGTCTGTTTCTGAAAGTCTATTTATTGATTTATCTACTGTTTTCTCAAGCCATTAAATATCAAAATCACTCTAGTGCTACTTAGTAATAGAGAAGAACTCTGAATTGGGTCAGATTATGGTTATACAGTAATTTGGAAACCATCACCTGCTTAAATTCTGGGTCTCCAGTTCACAGTATGGACTTCCTTGAAGGATTCAGAGAGAAAGATGCAAAGACTTGAGAAAGAAGAAATGGAGATGAATCTGGAGGTTTTGAATAGACAGGAGACATGTCAAGGTAAACAAAGTTTTATACTCTTATTTGTGTTGAGATAGCTGCTAACTTTCCTCTCAGTAAATTTGCTATGCAAAATATTAACTGTAGGCAATCTGACCAAACTCCTAATATTTAGGATTAAGTTCTCCAAACAGATTGCTCATTTTAAATGATCTAGAGGTTCTGCACACTTACACCTCTTTAGAAAGAGGCCAAATCACTCAGAAGTAAATGGTGACAGTGGGGCTGTGACTCAGACCATCTTCTCTGAGACAGGCAGAAGTCATTTGAGTTAGGTGGATGCAGTGATGTGCCTGGGTACAACTGTATGCTGAAATAACTCCAGGGTTTGCTTTTCCTTTACTTACCTGGCAACACCAGGGGGTTTATGTTATTTTTCCCTTTCATTGTTAGGAAGGAAAACTCGGAGTGTCCAAATGGAAAGTGTTTGAGGCTCTGCATCTTGCTAGTTTTGCTCTTCCCCTATTAGATGTACTCTTGCAGTCCAGCCTGAGAGCAGCCTTGCATTTCTGATGAGGAGCCAGAGCATTCAGCTGTTTTTCAAATTGGCAGGCACTGGGTAACTTGTAGAGAAATTGAAGTACTCATTCTTGCTTACATGATTCATTGTTATTTTTCCCAGTCATTATGAATTGAAATAAGCCATCTGTTATAATAACAGTGCACCATGCACCAAGAAGCGTGGCTTTACCTAGGAACAGAAACAAATGTCACATAAAAATGAATTTGGGGATCCACATATATATACAAATTGGACAGCTCAATAATAGCAGCAATGGATGTGTACATAAAACTTGTTTTGTGGGAATATTTACTGTTCTTTTCAAAGTGAGACACAGTAGGCTGATACCATCTGAAATAGATAAAAACAATCTATTTGCTTGAAAAGATTTAATTCACTATCCTTCAGTATCAAACCTATGACTCACAATGCAAGTAAATCTGAAACTGGATATCAACTATGTTTTTCTTTATCATTTTAGGTCAGTATTAAACTCCCAATCAGCTTAAAAAAAACTGAAAAGCACTCAAAATATCTAAAGCCTTATGAACTGTAAAGGGGCCTTTTTCACACATTGAAGGTAATCTACAACCCAAATTTCTGTGTCTGCGGTAACAGATCTTAACTCTCCTGCAGAGCTCAGCTGATGGTTTAGTTTTTGGGTTTTTTTCTTGTTTCCTCGTCTGTTCTTTGAAATGTCTCTACTTGACACTAAAATAGGACTAAAAAATTTATCACTCTCTTCTCACTTTTTATAAATATTTACATAATCATATTTCATAAGGAGAAATTTAAAAATGTGTTCCAAGCATGCAGTTTTCACAAGTACCATCATTGTTGCAATGCTGTATCTTGTATTCTCAGTGCTGGTTCTCTACTGTTTCCTCATGGCTATCCTCACCTTTTTTCTTCAAACTTAAGTACAATTTATTTAGGTCAGAATCAGAATTTGTTCTGTGTTCATGAAGAGAACCAACAGTTTAAAGGTCTATTTCCACCCGATGATAGAAAACACCTGCCATGGTTGGAAGTTAAGCTCCCTAACATCAAAACCCTTTGGGTACCTGGCCTCCCAGGATGTGTTTTTTAGCTCTGTGAGAGGAATTCACACTTCAGCAGATAGTGCACCTGGGTCAAAACACACATCACAACTGGCCTACTGTCCAACTCAGCTCTGGAATGTAAAAAAAGGGTCAAAAGGGTAAAACTGGAATTTAAAGTCTTCTATTTAAGGAATTGTAGTGGGGTTCAAGAAGCCTGGGTCTTATGGTCCCACTGAAGATCTGAAGAAAGACTTCCTCCCCACCCCTGATTTTAAGCACGATCACTAGACAATTAGAAAATTTGGTACGGGGTTAATTCTGTCCTCTGACTAAGTGAAATTTAATCCTTGCCTTTCCCACTTCTTAATAAGATAAAGCCTGAAACTAAACTTCCAACTGCAAGTATGTTATGAAATGTAAATGTTCCCTCAATGATATACAAAAGGTTACTATAAAACTCTACAGCACAGCCAGTAAGAACAGGAGGTTAAACATAAGATTAATATTTCCTCTCATGTTTGGATTTGCCACTAAAAGCAGTGGGAATTTTTTACCTTGAATTCACTGGAAAAAAGCCCCAGTTGTACTTTTCCCAAGCACCTTAAGTTTTGGATGTTTTGTGAATACTGGATTTAACTGTCCTATTTTTATTCTTGCCAAAAACAGATGACAGCATGATTTCAGTAGTAGGAGATAGTCCTTATCACAAGCTACAGCTGGAATTTGAATGCTGTTCCCTGGGAGGGATTGTGCAGCAAACTAAAGAACAGCTCCAGATCGTTATCAAGTTATGCCAGATCTTTCTGTAAACTTGTGAGACTTGAGTGTCATCATTTATCATATAATATCTGCAAAGATTCCCTTCACAGTCCTCATCTGCAGATATTTCCTTACTACTAAGATTTAGGTTGATAAATCAGCTAACAGCCTCTTCCTCAACGTTCTACTTGCAAATGGCAAATAGTGGTTGACTGGAGGATTGAGAGGATGATATACAAAGTGCTTGAATATCTATTGAAAAGAACTTATGATTACATAGATAAAGAGGTGACATTTTCCCTTGAAAACTATTATTAGCCATGTACTGGGTTACCCACAGGTTAATTCAGGCACACACAGGCACATATGAATCCTTAAGGGAGAGAATGAGAACTATTTATGCAGACCCTGCCCAAAACCAAAACTTTGTGACCTGTCTAATAAATAACAAGTCAGCCTTCAAGGTCCACAACCAAATTCTGCTCCTGAAACTGAAATCAGACCATGGGGGTTGTTGTCAGTTGTAGGGCTTCTCTTCAGGTGCTGCTAATGCTGGGTAACCTCAAAATATTTGTCAGTCATCCCTCAAATGTGTACAGCTATCTGCACATACACATACTGTGTGTCCTCCAGACCCAGAGGAATTAATAGAAATTCCTGGAATGGAAAGGGTACCTAGGCAGGGCATTGCTGTTGTACCTCATTGTTAGCTATCACACCATTAGCTTAGACATTCATCTCCTATCCTTGTTCGGCTCCAGTAATAATATGTCATCTAAGACTCCTGACTCTTAATTAGAAATCATCTGCTGTTCTTCACCCTGCTCTGTAATGTCCTGCTGTGACTTTTCTGTCAGTCTGCTCTTCCCTGTGATATGATACAAGGTGGGAGAGCACAGGGGTTAATGCAATTATTTACATATGGTAATACAGTGTATAGCAGGGAATTAATGAAACAGTTTGCAGCATTTCAGAGCTAAAAAGAAGTTAGACACCATCTCTTCACTGATTTTTCAAGTGTGCTACATTTAGCTTTTAAACTTTAAGCTCCTTGCACAATTCCAATGTCAACTTTTTTTGGTGTTTTTTTTTTTTTTAGAAAAAGGTGAAATCAGGCTGGATCTGGAGGAACTCAAAGAGGGTAGACATAAAAAACTATTCATTTAGAGTTTTTGTCGATGTTTATGAAAATAGGCATACAGAATTATCTCCCCTTATAGTTTCACCCCTCTTTATACTTTGCATTTCTCCAGAGTGGTCACAAACCCAAAGCAAGACTGGAGTTTGGTCGCCCTTTTGAAAATAACTGCGAGTATTAAATGCTGAGTTCTGTATTAATGGAGAATCCAGACCTACTGAAGTAAGAGGGGAAAAGTACCTTGACTTGCAGGAGGCCAGAATGTCACCCACAGAGGTGCCTGATTACCAAAGAGGACTGGTCTTCTTCTGTCTGAAAATCACTGTAGTGTGTGGCATCTAACATTGGCCATTCAAAAAGCAAGGCACTGAAATAAGCAGTGCAGGCTGAAAAAGCTGGTGCAGGATGGTGTCCCTGTGAGAGCACTTCCACAAGGATGATTAATACCAGCTGAGGAACTGCACACAGAATTTTGCATGTACAATACACATGTGGTTTTCTTTATATTCACAGCTATACCTTTGAGGAATCATTGATTGGAAATATAAATATTTATGCACAATAATCACTTTAATAGGCAATTACATTTGTTATTTAAATATTTTCACAATTGCTCTGCTCACAAACATGAGCACTGTACAAGAGCATCTGATAATAATATAGTTTTATTCCTAATGATCCACAGACAAATTAATTTTCTTTCTGATACTGTTAATTTAAAATCTATCAGATTGCAACTGCAAACATAGAGACATAGCATCTCAATGAAAGCTGTAATGGAAGGGGATGAATCCCAGAGCTTAGAGCGTGTTCTTATCAGTTACAAGTACCAGGAAATACAGGAAAAATAGATAGGAGAGGCAGCCAGTAGCTTTTTAATGCCGTTTACCAAATGCAGAGGCATGTGAGGATAGAAATATATTCTATGACAGACTTTGTATTAAGGGTGATGTTTTACTAAGTATTTAAGACTTTGAGAGTCTACATGACAGTATCTCAGTATGGCAAACCTGATTGAGGTCAGGATGAAATTTGCACTGACTTAGATATCATCAGAAAGCATCAGGAGCAATTCGAGCCCCTGCTGTTCCCCAGCTGGCTGATTCTACATCCAAGTGAGTAAGAATCCCAGACAGCCCCACGAAGCAGCGAAAATATAAATATTATAGTCTCAAGCCATCCTGGGGATGTTCCTGTCCTGGTGTGAGACAGAATCTGCCTCATTGGTTTGTTCAAGCTTGGATTGGTGTAGAATCACAGAACAGTTTGGGCTGCAAGAACCTTTACAGATCGTCTGCTCCAACCCCCCTGCAATGCACAGGGACATCTTCCACTACAGCAGGCTGCTCAGAGCCCTGTCCAACCTGACCTTAAATGGTTGCAGGCATGTGGGATCCATCACCTCTCTGGACAACCTGTGCCAGTGCTTCACCACCTCATTGTAAAAAACTTCATCCTTATATCTAGTCTAGTCTCTTTTAATTTAAAACCAGTACCCCAGGACCTATCACAACAGGTCCTTCTAAAAGGTTTGTACTGATTGTACATATAAGCTCCCTTTAAGCACTGAAAGGCTGCAATAAGATCTCCCTGGAGCCTCATTTTGTACTTTGGGAGTGGGTGAGTGGTGGCAAAAGGAGAGAGACCTTTAACAAGACCTTATCTTTTGGATCAGGTCACTAAATGCTTTTGCACACTGGGACTTGAGTATATATTAATGGCTATGAGTTCCCCTGGAAATATAATCTTCTTAAGCTTGATTGTGTCATGTCTTAGATTAATAAATATCAAAACTGTGAAAATGACAGAATTAACAGTGCCAATTTAGATCAGAATGAATATTTTCCTGAAAAGAGTCCAAAGCAAACAATTTATGCTGTGTTCAGAAACCTGTCAGAAAGAGGTTGGAATGTGCATTACTCCTTAACAGAAGTGACTGCAGACTTTATCCATCATAGTCTAGTCCAGGGATGCTGAAGTCACTAGAATTTATGGAGAGGGAAGAAGGGACCTATAGGCATACATGAGCAGAGGAAGGGATCCATTTTTCAGTGGAGGCAATGCAGTCACTTAAACTAAGAAAACAAGCAATAAACAAAACCAGGCAAGGCAGTGACAGCTATTAAAGGTCTGAATAATTACCATTCTGAATGCAGAATAAATTTGTAGTATTATTTAGTATGCAGAATAAGCAATAGGTAGGTATTTGTGAGTTTAATCAGTGATGGTGAAGCTGAGGAGCAGCATCCTAGTTCTGAGCCATGCAGGATGTCACAAGAGATACCAAACCCCAGCCTAAAATGAAATTAATGAGACTTCTACCAGTGATTTCAGCTGGGTTAGGATTTATTGATTTTTTTCCCCCCCAATAATCTTGCAATATTATTTAATTTCTCAGCAGTCTAATACTGTCATTTAGAGCACATCTTGTCACATTTGTACAGGATGGCCACTCTGTACTCACAGTAAAGTCAAATGGCATGAGTGTTGAAAAATGTGAGGAATTCTTATACACTAAACAGCTCCTTAGGAGTACAGAACTAAAGCTAGACCAGGGAATTTGTCTACAGTCTGGCTTCACCGAGAAGTTCCAATCATCTGTTCTAAATGTTGGCATAACCATACATCTCCTCCTCCCTTTAGCTCACATTTGTAAATGCAATGAATTCTTCCATGATTTATTCTGAGAATGGAGAATTACTATACTTTCATGGTGCTGTAATTGCTCTATAATAGCTAATAATTATGCATCTGCAATATCATAAGCACAGTATTGCAAAATCCAGTGCAAACAATTAGGTCTCCTGTTATATCTCAGAAAATTATTTCAGAAATGGGATGAGGCTCAGTCAGTCGTGTAGACAGATGCTATTTTGCATTTGGCAATGTAGTGAAGAAGATAGCTTATGTAACCCTTTATAGTCATCATCAGTTGTTTTAGGAGGTCTGTCAAAAACACTGCAAAATCTACCTACAACGTTGACATAAAAAGCAAAGAAAAATAGTGAGAGGAAAACTGATAAGGGGCGAAGCAGATTTCCTTGAAAAACAGTTGGCACTTATGTGTTTCTTATGTCTTTTGTGCTTTCAGTTTCGTTGCTTTAAACCACAGTGCCGGGATTTGAGCCCTGCATGACTCTGGCATCAAGCAGCTCCTATGGAATGTGCCGTGCGCTCACATCCTGGACTGCACTGGTTTCATTAAGGAACAGCATTAAGAAAAGCTTAGAAAAAGAAACTAAGAGAAGCTTCATCAGAAAACTGAATTTATATGTAGTTTCAACACATTGACATGTATTCCTTTCCCACATAATCCACAGCCAGCTGTTGCAGATCTATATTTCCTGGGATCTGTATTCCATATTTGCTGTAAGGTTCCCCCAACCATAGTGTTGTGTTGGTTTACATCAACTATGTAATGAGGTTGGAAAGGACTTTTAAAGGTCATCTAGTCCAACTCTCCTGTAATGAGCAGGACATCTTTAACTGGATCCGGTTTCTCAGAGCCCCAGAATTTCCAGGAGCTCAAGGCTCAACTATTCCACAGGGAATTGGTTCACCTTCATTACTCTTTTTCTGTTGTGCTATTTCCTTGTATTTAGAGGGGCAGAGGAGCAAACATTCACAGAAAAAAGCAAGACCTTATGTGAAAAATAGTTGTACAGGTTGCATTGCTCAATTTGAACATAATTATGATCTGGCATCTCCTGCAATTTTTAAAGTCTGAGTATAGCACACAGGGTGTGGATGAAGAGGAATTTTTTTTTTCATTTATTATCCTTCGCTGGCAGCCAAAAATAACTGTCAGACCTGAAACACCATGGGATCCTAGAAAAAAATTGTGACAACAAAAGAAAGAAGGACTGCAGAAAAAAGATTGAGGAGATTATGTTGTGTGAGTGAACTTGAAAAGAGTGGATACAATCTGCACCTGGATAAGGACCTGTGAGAAAGACTGAAATGGCAAATATTGTGTACACTATCTAGATCAACCTCTGCTGACGCAGTGGGAGGACTGCAAACACAGGGATTGTAATTGTAGTCTCAGCTCTATGGGAATGGCATTAGGAAAATGTCATATACAGTTGAAATTATGCCCTGCTTGCAAAATTCCATATTTTTTGAAGACTTCTACCAAAAAAAAGGATATGGCCTTTACAGGTCTCAGAGGAGAGCTGTAGCTTTAGGCTTTATTTTCTCTTTTGCCCTGGGGAAATTTCCTATTGACTGTGGTTGGCAGCTACACTGCAGACCAAAATTCTTCATAAATCATGCCGAGAGTCAAGTGCATAAAGCTTGGCATCCTTGAAGGACACTGCTCTTCCCACAGACACAGCGAGTGCTGAGCAAAAGCAAAAGGTGCCAAACGGGGCAAACATGACCATGCTGCCTCTGAGGAGGATGGGTGGGGAACAGAGACATCTTTCACTGAAGAGGATTCTTCCCTCAGCCAGAAAAGTCAGCTATTTCAAGGTCTGTCCCACTTCCTGAGCCGGTGTCTTACTGTATCTATGAAGCATCTGTCTCATTTTGATTGAAAGATAGACACTTAAAAATATTTCTTCTCTTCACAGTGTGGGAGGTTTCCCTTGGCACATGCAAGCTTATTTCAGATAGATTATCTATTCACTGGCTCAAAATATTTTTGAGGGGAAACTGCTTTATAAACTGCTCCCTAGAAACTTTTTATATAATGCTGTATCTATTAGCATGAAAAGTTCTATCCTCCTACAAAGTTTCCCACTGTGAGCCTTTTTGTCTCCCACATGTAAAAATACCTCCTCTTAAAAATAAATCATTTTGCTACACAACTTATTTGTGAATTTATCTTCCAGTGCTGGGAGTCCTATAAATGCAGTTGGAACATTAACATTGGACATTACACCTTAAATTCCTTTACACATGCTGGTATTATTATTTCTTGCAATAGAACCCTTCTCTAAGTCCCATCTTGTCTACAGACTGGACATGCTGAGCCTTGCCCCACCACGTAGGAGGACTTGATGTGGGATTTGCCTGGTGGGTTTCTTCTCCTCAGGACAGTCTGAGCACCAGGTTGCTGTCAAGCTTCATAGTTTGGATGTTATGCAGTGGAGTTGCAAGGCAAGGTTTAGAGTTTGAAAAGAGGCCATTTGTGGTTTTGCAGGGTATCCTGCCTGCCCTTCACATGCTGCTCAGATATAGAGCTCCAGGGCACCCTGTGTCACTCCTGCCATGGCAGATATGATTTTCCAGCATAGTGCCCATACACCAGACCCTGAATCCAGCCCTGACCCTGCATCATCCCAAACCAATGAAGGCCAGCAACAGTTTTCCTTTACAAAGCTAGATAAACGTCTTTATGCCCTACATAATTAATTATCATTTTGTAACTACATTCCATTCATGTCTCTCCCATTTGCTTAGGCAAATAAAGCAATAAGCTTTATTTCATACCCTCAGAACACCCCCAAACATTGGCAGATAAGCATCTTCAGGCTTCATATCTCTAAGTGACAGATATATTTATTTTTTTGATCAGTTTGAACTACAACACCAAAGACATCTTGCAGGAGCTTTGACACAGAGGGTTCTGCTGAGTGTGATGGGAGTGGTGCTAATCAGTCACACTCAAGTTCTTATTAAGGCAGCCACTGAGAATAATTACAGCTGACATTCTTAAAACTTTTTATGGCCTTGTTTAAGCCTGAAGCTGGTATTGCTTCTTCTCTCCCTATTTCTTTTTTGGAGAGGCAGCTGTAGCCCGTGTTCAAATGCCTTTGCTCTCTAACCTTCCTTATTTAAAGGACTTCATAAGCTTCAGGTCAGATATGAAGTTCCTTGTTTTCTACATCTGCACTCCTGAGTCAGAAAAAATCCTAAGGAGGGAAAAACTAAGTAAAACCCAGAAACAGAAAGAAATAGCTATATTTTGTTCTCCAGCACTATCTCCAATTAATAAATTCACTTTTAATTATTTTTCATCTTCATCTTTCTTAACAGCTTGTTAAATGAATTTCTTCAGGTGTGGAGGCCGAGGACCACCCGATCAGGATGGCAGTGGAGCCCCCTGGAAGGTTGGTCCCTGAGAATGGCACCTAGGTTAGGGAGAGAGAAAAGGCCTCTCCGCAGGACCCTTTGTTACATTGTGTTAATGTACCCCAGTTCTGCCTCCCCGGTTGGCCCATGGCCTCCCTGCCCCTTCCTCCCACACATGTCCCTGCCCTAGAATGTTCTCCCTTCCCTGCTGCCCCACAGGCCCTTGTTCCCCAGCCGCTCCCTCACTATTCCCCACAGGCTCCCATTCCCTGGCCCTGCCTGTGCACAGCCCCTGTGCCCTCAGGCCTTGGGTCCCTGATGATCTCCCTGGCCCTGCCTGTGCACAGCCCCTGTGCCCTCAGGCCTTGGGTCCCTGATGATCTCCCTGGCCCTGCCTGTGCACAGCCCCTGTGCCCTCAGACCTTGGGTCCCTGATGCTCTCCCTGCCTGTGCACTGCCCCTGTGCCCTCAGGCCTTGGGTCCCTGATGCTCTCCCTGCCCCTTCCGACCCCGTACTTAAACCTGGGCCCTCCTTTGATGCTTGTTCTTCGTCCCTGGATGCCTTCACATGCATGGGCACATTAAACCTCTCCCGTGGAACCCCATACAAAGACCCTTCCCATCTCTCTGTCTCCAACGCATTTAATCAGCCATGTGCTGTGTGTGTGTGGCACTGCCGAGCAAGGCCGCGGCACCTCACCGCCCACTCACCGCAACACTCAGCTATTTCAGCTGTTATTTTTGCGCTCCCATTTTGTCTGTTTTTGAAAATTATGCCTTGTGGAACAGAATATACACTAGTTAGCAAGAATAATCATTCATCTTACTGTAATTGCACGTCATCAGCCATTAGTCAGTAACAATGATTGGCAATGCAATTTTCTTTGCAATAAAACTAATTAATATTCGCGTCGTCATCTGCGGTTCAGATACTTCTAAAAGCAAAATCTGAGGTTTCTTAGCAAGCAGGTCATTAAAAGGAAAAAAAAAATAATTTGGAATGCTTAAAATGGTATTTGAATACATGAAAAATATGAGTGGAAGCTGGCTTACAATGACCATTTCCATTAGGAAATAAATAAAAGAAACCGTCCCCCATTTTAGTTAGCTCTGATGGATTTCTCCAGAAGCAGCAGAGTAGTTGTAGCCAACCATAACAGCATAATATGTCAGGAAAAGAAGGAGATAGGTTTATGATTTCTCATCAAGTGCACCTGACTTCACCTTTGAAATGGAGCACATTTTTTAGCGATGTTTCTCAGTGCTTTCTCTACTGCATCATCCAAATTAATTGTGTGTTGAACTAAGAAAGTTCTTAAAGGTTTTGTGACTAATTCCCTCTCATTTCTAAAATAGAAACATTATAAATATTAGTAGTAGCAGGTAACTGGGTGCCAACACATCTAACAAACTGCAGTTATTTTTCACTCTCCTAAAATACAGAATTAAGGGAATTATATCATGGTTCTAAAGGGGGGCCCCATAAAAAAGAGTCCATGCACTTTTTGGCACTTGTCACTAATATTTTACTAACTTCCCATGAGATAATTTGGATGACGAAGATCATACTCAAATGAGGAAAAATACTGCACTTTGCCAAAGCCAAATAGCTTTTGAATAAATTGCAGTAAATTAGTTGCTCACAAAAATTCCAATCTCCTGAGCTCTTAAATGCATCCCTATGTATGATTATGAATATCTGATACTACATTATCCTGTGAAATATTTGGACATATTAGAAGAGAAAATCAGAGAAAAACAAAGCAATTCTGGCATTTAATCCACAGTAAATCACCTCTCTTTCAGAATTTTTTTTCAAACAGACCATATTCACATATATTCTGAACTTCTGTTATGACAATCTGCTGCTGAAGAAGCAATATATTATTCATTTTTCTTTCTTATAGTCAGTGAATTAGCTTATTGTTGTCATGTAAATGATGAATGATGATTTGTCTGCCCAAGTCAAAGTTTGCAGTGTTAGTATTTTGGTTATATTGACTAAATTATTGCTCAATTAGGAATATAAATTATTTGTGTATGCATATTCTGTTGTTACTTGGAGGGATCATCTCAATGAGTACCTTCATCATCATCCAGAGGAGTATATTCTTTTTCTAAATTAATGAAGATAACCTTGCTCTTCGTTCTCACAGTTCCGTCCTAGCCAGGGCCACAAAGTGCCCTGCCAGAGCCTGAGTTACTCAAAGAGCTACCCAGAACCTCACCCACAGAAAGGGAATTCCATGTATAAAACATCCAGCAAGATTTATGGCTTCCATAAGGAAATCAGGTGGTATGTGCATTTCTGTGGATGGACTAACTCATGTCATACGGACCCAATGCAAATTCCAAACATTTGAAAGACACCTGGAGCTCAAAATTTCTAATGAAAAATCTGCCTGAATTTTGTTCACTTTGAATGCCCACAAGGTATTATTCATATGAATTTGACACTTATAACACAGAGTAAGTTCTGCTTTTGCCTTGGCATGATTGAAACTCAAACAGAGGAACAAAAGCCAACAGAAGTAAACAAAGACTGAAAAATAACATAACACAAACCACTGTTTTTCACATGTAAAGGTTTATGCTGCACAGCTATTCAAATATTCCTGTAAACAAAACCCCCCAAAAAACAAACACTCATAAGAATGTTAATGAATAGAGAATAAAAAGGGGAGAAATTAGGGTGAAACAAAACACCTGCTCAAAATTCATGCATATATTGCAAACCTTGCTTTTCAGAATTCAGACAGCACATCTATTTTGCCCCATCATAATCAAAGAACCCTGAAGCCCTCCTTGTGTTACATGTTTGTATGGATACTGACTGATGATATTCAGGGTGGCTAGCAAACGATTTTAGAGGAATATTAACAACAGCTTCATATATTTATTAAAGTTTTCCTTAGTACTTGATAAAGAAAAAAATTGTGAACAAGTTTTTGGTGGTTGAGGAGTCTGCCATTTTAAGAAGCTTGTGCAGAAAATACAATTTATTAAATAATTGCTTTCCCATCTATTATGATCTAATAAGGTTAATGTTAATAAATAGGAGTCAAGAATTGAGAATAATTTAGCAACTAGTATGTCATAGTCTGTCTAGGTGCCCACTGACAAAAGTCATCAGATCTTTATGCACAGTAGCCAGCCCTTCAAACAGGCTCTTGGTCTCCAAGGCAACTTTAATTATACTGAATTTATCTCTATCTTACAATTAGTGTGATTAGTGTGATAAGTGTGATAAGTTACAATTATAACTTAGAAGCAAAGGTAGCTCCCTCCTCACCTTCAGTTTCCCTGACCCATGAGTTTTAGGTGTTTGATGTACTAGGAACCAAAATTTCCCAAGCATAGCCCTGGAGTCTCAGAAAATCTACCACGACCCAGTTTGTAACTTCAGGTTAAAAATGTTATTTATATTTTGTGTTGTTTTTCCCTAACAGTAAACACAAGAAATCCGTTTCACTACAGATTGACTACAGCAAACACAAGTAATTGCTGTGATGCTTTATATTTAATTTCATTAAAAAGCATCCCTATGAATATTTATAAATTTAAGCATGCAGAGACACACATAAACAAAGCGTGCTGTGATGTCTCTCATCTGCCAGGCTGTATCACCACGAGTGGGTCACTTGCCAGAGCGAAGCTCTGGAAGGAATGAGCAGATGGCACAGGAGACAAAGCAGAAAGAAAGCTTTTGATGGTGACTGTTCAGTGTGTTACCCTGCAATTGTGTTTCCTTGATAGCAAAGGAACACATGAAACAATTTTCTGAACTCTTGGGCTATTGAAGCTGCTCCAGAGCCTGACAGCACATTGGTGCCTTTGGACTCTCGACTATTTGGAGTGCTTTGTTCATGAAAATTGAAGACAGGTTCTCATCCTTTGTGTGCATTGTGCACCAAACCTGTTCTCTGCTGCCTTGTAGGTTTTACTTAGAAATGATAGTCCTGGCTTTAGGGTTTTCATTGCTTAAGGCAAATTGGAAACAATCCCCACCATCACTCATGTTAAATGATCAGATTTCTGGAATGATGATGGATGAAGTTTCTAAGGTGTCCAAGAACATTAATGCTTTCTTCTAAATGATGCCAGTGAAAGGAAACACCTTTTACTGGATGGCAATAGGTTGAGGAAAGCTTTGCAGCCCTCTAAGAAATTCAGTCAAAGGAAAGAATTGGATAATAATAGAAGATAAATTTAATTACTTAGCTATTGTGAAAGAAACAGCAGACTCTTGAATATGTTGAGTGCTCTTGACACTCTTGAAGACAGTTTCTCTGTTCTGAAGCTTGCAAAACTTATTGGAGTGGGTCAGTTTTGAATTGGATTCCAACTGATGAAAAAGAATTGGTTAAATTCTCATCATGGGGTGTTTCAGTTCCATTGAAAGTAATTTTATGTGAAAGTGCTCAACCATATCTTCATTCTAAAATATTATTTTAATTAATATTTTATTTTAAACAATGACATAATTGTTTGCCTTGCTGTCTTTGTGAAATTAAAATACTATACTTTCAAAATCACTTCTTATATTGCTTACACTTTTCTCTCACTCCCCTCAATAAGCTTATTTGAATAGCTTGCCTGGTAAAGCAGGGAGCCAAAATTTTCATTCTCTGACTCTGAAATAAAAAAAAAATTGATTTGTTATTGTCTTAAACATTTGGAAGTGAGAATGCAAGCTGTATGATAAAGAGAAAGGGATATTGTGTCACACCAAAGACATGTCAAAACACTTTTTTTACTCTAACACAACAAGAAGCCTAAAACTTTGGATATTTTAAGGATTTTTTGTTCCCCAGCGTAGCCTCCAAAATCTTATCTATCAGGTAGCTCCTGAGCTGGAGGTGATAGTATCCATTTAGCACACCTTGATGTGTTTTTCCCATGAACTTGTTTCCTTTGGTTTCTGTAAATTTTAGCACCCATAATGTGTCTGCAACTCGAACATGAGAGGTAAGAAAAGCTGCTTTTTCTGTGGGGTTTTTTTTTAATTTTATTCTGCTCACAGCTAATTGCATTTGATGTCTCCTAGTTCTTGCACTGGAAGAGATGTTGGATAATCAATTCCTTTTTGCCTTTACGAAGCCTGATTTTCCAGACCTCTATCAAAACCTCCTTCAGCTGCCTTTTCTTCAGTAGGACAAGCCCTTGTCTACTCAGTCAAAGTAAGAACAGTATTCAATATTCCTTTTCATCTTTGTTGCCCTTCTTTGAGCCTTTTTGTAAAGGACGATGAGAGCTGCATGGCAGGGATTTATGCAGGAGCAAAAATGTTTTCTATTTGTTCTCTCTTCTTTTTCTAATAACTCTTAGCATGCCATTATCTTTTTTCGCTCTTTCTGAGCTATGGAAGGTACATGAACTACACATCATAGCCCCAGTCTCACTACCCAGGTACTTTGCTGAACATAGATCCCTTTCTTTAATATGCAAAATAACCTGTTTTTCCACCCATGTGAATTACATAACATTTACCCAGATTGAATTATATTTGTCCATTCTGTTTCCCAGACCCAGTTTTGCAGTATCCTTAGGCCAACCTTTGCAGCCACAATCTTTTGATCTCACAACCTCAGAACTGTATTTTCCACAAAATTTGTCATGTATATTTAGGAATTTTTTTTAAAAAAAGAATTGGATAAACTCCTAAGATGATGGGGTTTTGTTGCATTTAATGGCTTGTAGTTCCCTTATTCATTCATAGTATATTTCTTGGAAAATTGTCATCCTTTCTGTATCTGCCACTTCCTTGTTCTCAGATAAGAAAGTGAGTTTAAGGGACACTTGGTTCACCACTCATGTGTTCACTCTTTGGTCCTTGAACTCCTTTCGAATTTTTAGGTAAGTGCTTATTGATGCAATTTGTCCCTGTCCAATTTTGTTGTTTGCTCTGTAAAATGTATTGACACCTCAATTTGAATCAGATCCTTCAGTGAATGCCCAGTAATGAAGGGTTGCAGTGCAAAAACCTCCCAAAGTTCTTCCACAACAAATTAAGGTAGAAAATGAATGTAGTTTTCTGATTTGCCCTTTTTTCTCTGAGTGGTCCTTTTGTACCTTTTATTATCTATTACTGTAGAGACCTTCTGGAAGGCTTTTAACTCCTAACGTGGTTGAGGGACAATGTATTAAGTGTATAAAAACTGCTGGTAAATACTTTTCAATTACAAGCTTTTTTTTGGTCTGTCTTTCCGTGTCTCTTACATTCAGTTTGCCAACACCTGTATTCTGTATTTTTCTCACTTGAAGAGAAGCTTTGATTTTCTGGAAGCTGCTACTCAACTCCTACTCCAGGGGTTTTATCCAGGGGTGGGAACCAGGGGGAAGGGGTTAAAGGGGAGGAGTGAAGGTGGGGTTGAGGTACACAGTCCAATGGGAGCACAAGGGAAGAGTGGTTGAAAGGGGATCAGGGAAGGGAGAACTTTCCAGAACGGGGTACATGTAGGGACTGCACTGCCTTATGGAGAGAGCTTTCTCCTCACCACAGCCTGGGGGAGGTCACCTTAAACCTCTGAACTGTCCCACCAGTGGCTTGCTGGTTCAGGGGACTCTCCGGTCACCCCAGCCCCAAGCTGGGCCACTGCAACAATAAACCAGCTTGGCACTCAACTCCCACAGCTGTGAATACAAACAGGTATTCAGGCCAAAGCTGTGAAGTAAAAACAAAGCTCCATCCTTCCACCCGACCAAAATTTCAAATATTCCCAAAAACATAACAAATATTATTTTGTCTCTTCTGACAAAAGAATTGATCTCTCCTCAGTTATGCATCACTTGTTCCTCTTATCTTTTGATGGATCCCCCTCTCATTTTTCTTACCCAGGTTCTTCACTTTTGCCTTCTTGCTGCTATCACAGAATGGCTTCCCTAGCAAATCTCTTTTTGGTCCAGTACAAAAAAAACCCAAAAAACCATCATCTTCAGCTCCACAAGCTTGTAAATTAATGCACCCTCCATGTACCATATTTTACTTTCTCTGTACTCAAAGAATGTCACTTCAGGAGCCCTGCCACAAAGAGATGCAGAGCAGCTTGAGTTTCAGTGAGTCCACTGCACACTGGTCCACAGACAGAGGGACAGATTAAAGCACCTTCCCTATAAAGCACCTGCTCTGCTCCATCTGTTCCACTCTGTTCTGCCCTAACACTGCTCAAAGACACACTTATAGCATTACACAGTGCAGTATAATACACAGGTATGCAGTATGTTGTTAAACAGAAGACTTGATTTCTCTTAGTCTTGTCTAATCAAGACTTTTACATATTAGAGTTTAATCCTCTTTTTTTTAAAGCTAATTCAGTAGTATGAAGATTAAGCACTAACTGATGAAGGTGAAAACATACTTAAATACTTAGAACCTAAATGATGCGCTATGTCCAGTAAGACAATCACTCTTGGATGACTGCAAAGGTGTTATTTTAAAAAGTTATATTAGAAAGCTGAAAAAAACCCCTATAATTTCCAGGAAGTTACTCATTGTTTTATTTGGTGGGTTGGGTTTTCTCTTGTTCCTGAATTTTAATTTTGAGCCACAGCAAAGCAACCCCGTTTTCCATTTAATTTAGAACTGGCAGCATGACACACCTCCAGAGAGTCCTACCTAATGGACAGTCTTGGATTTTGTATTAAGGGTTCATTTTTTCCTGAATGAAAGCAAGGGATAGTTAACAATAAAACAAAGTGTTAACCAGTTGTCTAAAACTCTGCAATTTGTGGCAGTCTCACTGGGTCTCAGAAGACAACAGTAACAGTCCCTTCTACTCACTTTTGATTAAATGAAAAAGCCATAGGAATCCTACTGCTCTGCCATAGGATAGTGAAAGCCTTCCATGGTCAGTGCAGTATGCAATTAGTGAAAACCATCACTTTGGAGTACATTGCCAGCACCCTGCAGGGAGAATTAGATGTTCACAGCTGCCACTGTGACTAATTTTTCATAAGCTGCATGGAAAGTTTCCTGCACTGAGGATCAAGACTGAACAATGAATGAGAGGTGAATTTACATGTGCATATTTTTATCCTGTTTTTCTGATTGAATTAGCAGTAGGAATTACAGTGTGATGCAATAATAATGGACACATGCATGTAAATGTTTAACTGGCTTAGAGAAGCATGTTGTCTCTTTGAAAACAAACCACAGTAGCATTAAAGCAATACCTGAGGATTCAAGAGGCACAGACACACCTCTCTATCCAGCCCTGTGCTGGATTTTCCACAGGAGTCTAAGGAATTAAATACCTATTGAAGATGGGTTTGATTCTTGCCACTTCATGTGCCTCAAGTCTGCTTCCATAAACTGATATCCTTAGACAGGGCCTCCTGAACATTGCAGTGTCTGCCTAGGGAGAGACAAAACCTCAGAGACCTCCAGCCCCTGAGAACTCTGCACACTCCCACCAAACTCTTGCAGTATCTCCCTTCCTAGGCTGTCACAGCAAAGGGCAGAAGCTCAGTTTGGACAAACTAGTTCAAAGGATGGAGCAGGAGGCTGAGGTGTGAGTTAGAGGTGGCTGCTGTAAAAACGAATCCTGAGGCATTGCAAGGTCAGCCAGTAAAACCACTGATGCTGCAGTTCCCTCATGCATGCAGTCAGTGCATGGTAAGGCCAAGCTTTGCTTGCCCCTCAAACCATGAATCTGCTGCAAGTACCCAAACAAGAGATACAAATTACACAAAGTTTCAGAAATAAAGCAATCTCCAGCTTACTGCTTGTGCTCCCAAGGGACACAGCACAGAGAACCACGTATGAAGTCGCTGGCTGTGTGCTAAATCCCTGCATAGAAGAGAGCATAATACCTGTAAGGACAAGGATTAAATATCCATAGAGATTTGGATTCAATTCTAGTCCATGGACAGGTTTTTTTTGCACTTAAAAGGAATACTGAATCCCTGTATAAAAAAGGACAAGATCTGAATTTCTGTAACCCAGATGCTTTTGGCAATGCAAAACTGGCTGACTGGGTCCAGTAGAGAGTCTTGTATTTGCAAGGAAGTGCTGATTATTTTGCTTGCCTTTTTTCTTGCTAAAGCTGGGACAGTCCTAGGGAAAACCATGCTGGAATGAAATAACCACGGAAATTTTTTGAAATTCATAAGGATTATTTAAAAACAAAAGAGTTCCCAGGTATGAGAACTATGCTAGTCTGAAAAGTAAATAAATATGATTGAAAGCAAAGAAACACATTTCCACTTAATTACTATTTGTTCAATACCTCTTTATGACACATTTGTCTTTAGGAAATTAAATTAATTATTCAATCTCACCAGTGAAATTCTACACTTGTGCATCCTGTGATTATAGCAATCTCAAATTAATGACCCACTGATTCCTGATTATTAAAGTTTAATAGTTCTGTGATTAGCATTGTCAATTAAGCAATACAATGCATGGAGCTGGTTGAGGCAGCAGCACTCTGCTGTGCATGTGCTCGATCTACAGGTGTGGGTTATCACTTGCAGCTTTTCAGGAGGAGTGACACAATCAGGAATTAGAGACACACTGGTGAATTAAACCATGTAGTAGACTTTTCTGTGAGGACTTTTTTAAATTGCCGCAGACTTACAACATATGGATCCCTAGTTATTACAGGTTGATGCACATTAAGCACAATAAAAGCTACAGACACAGCAACTCAAAGAAAGGATAACATAAACATCACTGCTTAACCAAAATTTTAAATCCCTTAAAATCCAAACCGCCTCGGGAGGCTGGATCTAGTCTGCTTGTTGTATTATGGAAAACCTACTGTATTATCTGTTTTGTGTTGTGTATTCTTTTCATTAAGGGATAACATACACTGTGCCTCCAACAATAAATCTGGGGAATTAATCCTTACTTCCTACGAGCCTGAATAATTGTAACTTCTCTTAAAGATTACAGACAGTAAAATTCCTGAGTGAATAGCTCTTATTTCAACACTGAGGACTCCCATTTCTAGGAGTTCACAAGTCTGTAATCCCTAATGTATTTACTATCAATTTATATATTTTCTGACGACTCTCATATCATATCAAAGTAAAGTTTTTGGTGACATGTATGCCATGAACTTTTACTGGGCTATGGAAAGATAATTTGATTATATCAGTCAGCCATTTTTATAGACAGACAACACCTGGCAAACAAATACCAGTTCTGTTTCCTACACTGGACAGAGACTGGTGAATAGAGCATATGCTGCACTGAAAAACTCTGTAGGACTTTCAGAGAGGAATTCTAATCAAATAAAGCTCATTATTACAGACCAGATGTTTAGCATTAGTGATCTTTCTGTGTTTACATAAGATTTTACTTACCCCTTATTTGCACTAACAGAATCAGTAGAGGTGATGTTCATTCACATGAAATTACCATTTCAACATAAATACTAGGAATATTCAGAGAGATATTGATCTTTGATTTAGCCCTGCCCCCGTGTGGTCTCTTATGTAGTTTTCTTTTATTTAAATTACCACTATCAAATACTTAGTAAAGCTGAGATAGTCTTTCTAACTATGACTAGTCATTTCTAAGTAGATCCACACAAATCTTCCCATGATTTGCCTCAGGTGTAAAACTGTCACTGCATTTTGATAAGACTCGTATTTGGTTGAGCAGAGTTATCCTAGCACTAAAATTCAGAGGAAACTGTAATTTACAGTTACACTGGACAGGAACAAGAGTGGGACAAATTCTCAAGTGCATTTCTGTGAGTGAGCTCTGCTCTCAGGAGTCTCTTTCCTTACCCATATATGAGCAATATAAAGCAATACAACAAAAATCCCATCAACCTGGGAAATTCTAAGTAATACTGGCCTGCAGGTTTTTTCACATTTAAAACTCAAGGCTAGACCATGCAAAGGTTGCTCCTGCAGTGGAATTTATAGAATTTTAAGTTACAGTGGGGCATTTGCAGAACACATGAAAGGCAACTGGGACAAGGAAGTATTATTGTTAGCAACATCATCTTTTGCTCCCAAATATTCTACTTTCCAGCAGCAAGTTGGCACTGTGAACTTCAATTTATCATAGAATGGTGTTTTTATCTTTGCAGAATGGATGACTGATTAGACTGAAGTTTAACAAAGGGGGATTCTGCTGATACACTGTAGTTGTGTTCTTTTTTTCACAAACTCATCTGGCAAAATACTGTATGATCTTACCCAGCTCCAGTTCAGTGAAACTCCTGAAGTTCAGTACAGGTTCCCTACATTCAAAGACTGCATTCAGACTTCTCTAACCCATTTTTAAAGGGTTTTGATGTCATTGCCTCTGGAGACACCATCCTTTCTACATCCCAGTCACACACCAACTGTATGTCTAATGGTAAAATGTGCTCATCCAAGTAACTTCTTTCTCTCAGAATATGCAGAGCATTTTTCAAGACACCAGCTTGGAAACCACATTCCTGCCTTCTGTCTTGTCCTCTTGACATCAGCTCTAAAACTATAAACCTAGAAATGAAATGCTGTTGGTGAAGTTGGACACCCTCCTACAGAGGTCAATCTTTCCTTTTTGCTTGCTACACATCCCATTTCATCAGGAACATGAAAACTTCATGTTGGCCTGAAACAAGCAAAACAGAAAAGCTTCCCATATGAAATAGAGTATATTCTGTTTCCCCAGGCTATGTAATGCCCCATGTAACCCTATACCAGCCAGAAATAGTTATAAATAAGTACTTATGACTACATAAGCTGACTTCTGGTGATAAACTACTTAATCATGAGCTAATGGCTTTCTTACAGTCAGTTATTCCAGTGCCAGAGTCTGCTGGCTCAAGTTGCCCTGTATGCCCTTGTGTTAATTACTTTGACTAACTACAGGAGCGACTTATTAAATTTACTGATCGCCCTGTCCATAAACCAATATTTTCCAATTCCTCTGCATCCATAACCAAAGTAGTGCTCTGTTTAGCAGTGATAATTTTTCATTGACCTATATTGCTTTTGCACAAATTCAGTGAAATTTCCCTCCATTTACAGGGCCAGCACAGCACATCTGATTCAGTGATTAAGTTGTGTTTTGTTATAACCCTCTCCAAGGGGCAATTTTTCTTCCAACTCCAAGGTTTGAACATTTGGCAATCGGTAAAATAGAAAGATATCTTATGCCTTTGATATTAAGGTATATGGGACCGCATTCAATTTACATCTTCTTCCAATGCTGCTGAACTATTCTTGCAATTTGCAGAGATGCTGTAGCAATGCAGGCATTGTTAGTAGTGCCATTTTCAATTTCTTTCAGGAACACATTAGTGCTGTTATCATCACCAGGTATCAGTACCCCACTTGAACTGACAGTTATGAAGTGAAGAATACCACTGGAAAAAGTCAGAGATTTCCTCAGCATTGCTAATTATAATGCAGGGTGCCTGTTAGTCTGCATATATGTATCAGGGAATAAATTATTTCAGTCTACTACTATGTTTTCCATCCTCTCCCATCACTGACTAGTTTCTGAAATTCCTGCTTTTTCTGGTCTTCCCAGACCACAAATTTAAATATCTTTGCTTAGTATGTCTTGAAGCAGACTCAAAAGGTCACCCTTCTGCCAGGTAACGTGGGTCTCTCAGGTGCAGAGTTGGTGACTACCTTGCTCCCCTCTCAATTAGTGTAATTACTTATCTGTGCTTCACCAGTGAGTGCTGGCAGAATCCAGAGCAGGCAGTGATACAGGACTGCCTCTGTAAGCACAGGGTAACAATGGCAAGGTCTCACATTTATCTGAGAGATAACCTGAAGTGGAAGAGAACTGTAATTTCTGGTGTCTCTAATGCATTGCCTTCCGTATGTGTGATTCCCTTTGGCTTTTCAGACAGTCAGCTGGATTCAGAGGTCGTGTGGTAGCACAGCAGAGGCTGCTCAGCACAGGAGAGTTGAGGGGTCATTAAACACCTTGGTACCACCCTCTGGAGGGAATGCAGCTTAATTAGGATAAGGACCCAAGGCTTTCTGAGGTCCAGTATCTTCCCCAAACTGTCCTGTGGCAGTTCAGTATTGCCTAGAATTTCAGCAGAGCACCTTTTTTGCAGTTCAGTTCCCTCCATGCAGCATTCCACATACTTTGCAAAGGAATTTTCAAAAGGCAGCACCTGATTATACCTAAAAACCAGACTATTTCCATGGCCAAGTGACAGACTCCTAGGAGTCATTTACCTTTATTTGGAGTAAGGAACATAAAGAAGAGGCAGACAATGAGGATTTCAGACCTTTCACTGTACAATAAAAATTGCAATACATTTTAAAAAGTGATAACATTATTTATATTGAAAATATTTATACTGTATTCCAAAAATGGGAGCCATTGTAGTAGAATAAAACCAAAAAGCAATTTAATATATTGCAGTTTTTTCACTGAGCTGTTATTTTACCAGGCACTAGAATTTAATAGTTACCCTGTATCATCATGAAGCTCAAAGTTTTCTGAGTCCATGCTGTTCTGGAAGTAAGCCAGGCAATGAAATAATGAGGGATTTGGACGTGAGTCAGAGATAAATGATTCTGAATATTAAAGAAGGAAAGAGAAAAAGAAAGAATAAGAAATATAATTGACCACAACAGGATAAAAATCACAGTGTTTTAGAAATTATTGGTCATTTTTCTAATGCTACAGGAAGACAATGAAGAACCTAAACCCAAATGGCTTTATTTTCAGAGATTCTGAGCCTTCTTTCCTGCAGCTGGAATGGTTTCTGCTCAGTTTAAATGCTATTTCTTTCTAAAAGAAGTAATTTCCCGCAGTACTCTCTGTCACCTCTCACAGTGTTGTGACTACAAGCAGTCAAAACCTTATGATGACACAGACTTCTTTTTAAAGAGGACATTTACTTTTAAAAAAAATTATGTTTCATGGTGAAGGCTCAGATTTGCAAATTTTATAAAGCTTTTCTACTAGCAACCTGGGTCAATCTTTTCAGCTTTGGAGTAGATTCAACTTGAATACATTTAAAATATTGATTCCAATGAACCAGAAGCATTATGAATCACACTGTGAATCAAAGAATTCAGGGTGGAGGCAGTGCTTGGCGTTTCACAGATCTAGTTTCACTGTCACAAAACTGTGATCTTAAGAATTACAAGTTTTCTCTTCCAAGATGGTGATATTAAATAAAATTCAAAAATCTCAGGCCTACCAAAACCTGAATTTGCAAGTGTGTAGTCACAAGATCCAATTATTAGGTGCTTTTTGGAGAGAGAGATTTCACCTAAAATGAGAAGAATTATGTGGCTTTTGGTTCTAATCTGTTGAAGACCACAGGGAACACATTTCATTTCATAAAATGAAATTTGTCATGTGTCAGTTACAAGCCTTTTTCTCACTTTTCTGGATTGCAACTCTTGACCAGACATCTAAAAAAATACTCTAAAAAGTGTGGAAAGGAAGACTCACAGCCAGCTTTAGACACCCAGATCCCCAAGGACCACTGCTTCTTTATATTTCTGTGGCACTCCTTGGGACCTCTTATTAGTATGCATAAAAATAATCATTAATGGAGCAGAGCAGAGTAGAGGACTCCCAAGACTCATCTGTAAGCTGATTTGTAAAGAGCAGGAGAGAAGGATTTGTGCCTTTTTATTTCATTTTACCATAAAGAGAAATCACCTTTTTATCAATCCACACTCCAAATAGTAAATTATGTTACGGAAATTATTGATAAATATAAATTCATATTCCTCAAGTAAGCCCTTCTACTCAATGCCACTCCAAGAATAGGAAAAAAAGGTAACTTCTCTTGATACAAGGCACAAAGGATTGAGGGGCTTTAGAACTCCCTATGTGGAAAAAAACCATAAAAACTGATTCCTCTTCCCCAAATCTACCTTGCCAAGAAGAATGAAAGGCTATATCCTAACTTCCCTTCCAGACATTTTCTAAAGCTTCCTCCACTTTACGTCCTCAACTTTTGATCAGAACTATTTGCTCAAAACAAAGAAACAAAGAAACAAACAAACAAAAAGAACATTATTGACTACTAAAACCTCTCTACAAATGGATCAATAAAGTCTGCAGTGGCAAAAGCAGCTCATATCTCATTGCTGCATTTGCATTTACATCCACTGAGAGTGATCTGAGACACAGGACCCTGCTGATCTCATGAACTTCCCAGGATGTGGCCTAGTGGGAATAATGTGTGTGTGTAAGGATGTCTGTACATCAGAGATCACCAAAAACACAACATTAAAAAATTAGCAAATATATTAAACCCTAAGTATGAGAAAATAATGCCTTTTACACAGATTTTGTTAAAATATCTTGAAAGGGGTTTCAAATATTATCTGTGGATTTTTTTTTTCCTGCTTCTCAGTAATCAGCATTGATTGGCTGGGCTTTGTACAGTGTTGTGCATGCAAACTAGGCAAAAAATTGTTGTTAGCACTGGAAAATCACCTGCCTTTAAGCTGCACTCTGTGGATGCAAATTTAGCCTGCTCATAAATGGAAAGCTTGAGAGGGGTACAGAATGCCCCTACAGCTACAGCTGAGAATATTAATCAGTTTGAAATATATTTAGACTGGATGGGCTGGGATTAATAACATCTCAGACATAATAGATCTTTCTTCTTTAGATAATCGATCCAGGTTTTACTTTGTTACTCCTTTGTAGCAGCATGATGGCCCCTGTGAAAAAAATGGGAGGTTCTGAAGTTTCCTAGTGAACAGCTTTGCCCACAGTTCAAGGTCTTTCATCTCAAGCAGTATTTGTGGTCTCAGATGAAAGGTGAAAGCCTGAGTGCACAAAAGTAGTCCAGGGTGGGATTTTCAAAGGCTGGATCAGGGCATTGTCTCAGACTCAGAAAGGCCCTTTCTGCCCCACACCCACCTCAGGGTTAGAGAGCTCACCACTGATGGGGAAGGTTGCTCTTCATCACCACCCCAGCACTGCCAAATTCTCCACGGGAGCACCAGCGTGGCTGCAACAGGGAAGGCTAAGAGCCTCTGAAACCCAGTGCTCTCCTGGGAAGAGGAGAGAGAGACACTGAACATTCCCTTGCATGCAAAAGGGGATCTGCCAAGCCACATTTCCTGATGTGTACAGCTATGAGGTCGTTGGGCTCCTGCCCTCTCCTCCTCTTTGGCTGGGAGGGGAGGTCACATACTGAGAGAAGGTCTCAGGCTCTGGGTGGTACAAAACCCACTGCAGCACTGTAGCTGTGCTGGCTCCTGTGAATAAATCTGGACTGCAGCATTCCTGTCTCAAAGTGCTGAAATCCAGCTCCACCATCCCCTCCTGGATTTTAGCTATGTGCTTCTCACACACCCTGGCTCTAACACCGGCCTTGTCCCACACAAAGCCACACTCCCTAAGCATGAACACTGTTCAGAAGACACATTTTGAACTAAGACATTGGCTTAGCAGCCTTATGAAACCCTTCCCCAAATCCATTTTAAGTCTGAATCCAAGACTAAAAGACACCCAGATTCTTAGTGTCCATCTAGGTCAGGCAGCTCTTGAAGCAGCTTATGATTCCCCCCTTCCTGCATTTAACTCAGCATTCCTGAATCTCCTGCAGCCACTGGGATAAGCACTAGGAGATATCCATGTTGGCAGTAGCTTTGCCAAAACTGTGACTCAAAACTCTACAGGCATTTACATGGATGCCTCACACTCAGAGTCAGGAGCTTAAATACCTCTGAAAATGTGATCCTGTAAGTCCTCTTTTTCCAGCCTCAGCCCTTCAGGCTTTAGTTCCCTATGCTAGGAATTATCATTTTTGGTTACAAAAGGCTTACACTCAGACCTTACTGATGACATAAATACAAGACTTCAATTTCTGAGAAGTGATTTTGAAATATGAGATAAATACGCCACAACTCCTATGCAGCATGGTTTCCAACTTATTTTACTGCTGACTATCAGCCTAAAATGAGATTTTATACAACCCAACCTAAAAATGGAAGTTTATCATAGAACTGCTGATGGACTCTATGTAATATGATATATGCTAATGCTTTTAAAATTCCTTACCTCCAATTTAATTTTTTTAAAAAATGAGCAGAGAAGAATGAAACCTCACCACTAATACAGTCTTTTCACTGTGAAAAGATCTTAGGGTATTTCCATGCTTTACCTGAGGGTAATTCACCTTTCAGTTGCTAGCAAAAAAATTTCTATCTCCATAAAAAGAATTGCCTGAAGGAATTTGCCAAAACTTGAACTATTCCATTAATGAGATTTTAATGAGCTACCCACTAAAGATAAGGGAATTTCACAGGGATTTACTTTTTTCTTCTGTTCCACAACTACAGTTGTACAACAATAGATGAAACACATCTCCACGAAAACGTCTGCTATTCTTCCTAGTTTTAAAGTAGGGCTGAATTGGACCTAATACTTCTTGTTGCAATTCTGTAGTGCTAGTTACAAAAACACTGTCATGCTTTCCTGTCAGCAGCAGAAACCTTGTTATTCCAAACACTGAAAGTTGACCAATTGGATCCATCTTCCACTCCACATTTTGCTAGTCTTGGCGGAATAACCTCAGTGCAGAATTTCTTTCTTTTAACATTGCATTTAGTTACAACACTTCAGCATTTGTCCCAGAAACAAAAAGGAATCTCAGAAATTTCAGGTAATACTCATGATCTAGATTTTTCTGATGTTACCTTCAGGTCATTATGAATATATTGGGTATTTCCTTATGCATGAACTTCTCTGGATGATTATTCTGCACCATGCACATCCCCTTTCCATAGGATCCCACTTTCCAGTTGTATTTCAGTTGCTGTCACCAGCATCCTCTTCTCCAGGTAATTCTCTGCACACTCTGTCACCAAGAAGGAAGATGGGAGCATGTGGGATTGGACAGCTGTAAGTATTTCCCAACACAATAACACAAAATTCTTACTTGACAGCTATCACACCCCCATTAAAAACACAATGGGAATCTCAACAGTCATCTCAGTTGCAGTAGGGAAATAAATTTTTTAAAAATCAATTTATATATAAAAATATTTTAAAATCAATGGAAAAGGACAAAGAAATTTTTCTTGAATTTAAGATATTTTTGACAGTCACAGCTTTTACATACTTTTAATCCCAGATCCTCTCATCTCCAACCATAACAAATTTTTTAAACAAATCAGTAAACGTTACCACACAAGTAGAAGAGTGCCACATACTAATTACACTCATAATTTGTGGGGAAATTAAATTGTTGTGATCAGTGACAGAGAAAACAATATACAATACAGTATTTGTTCAGAACAAATATAAAAGTAAAAGCCAAAATCAAGCAAGAGTAACACTTCTTTTTGAACTCCTAAATTGTTTGTTTCAATTAGAAACTAACAGGCAGACACAGCAGAAGCTGACCACCTCAGAAAGATGAGAAAGGAGTTCAGATCTCCTCAGAGAGTATTTACAATTGCAAATCAGATCATGGAACAAGCACAGAGTGATAACAGCAACCTCCTCCTGTCTGAATCTAATCCAGCTCTGGGACAGTGGTGAAGCTAATTTAGGTATCCTGGTTTAATAACGTGTTTTACAATAAAAACAACAATAAAGAATGTTTAGCCCATAGTTTTTATGAAGTATCTAAATATTTACTTTTCAGGTAAGTTTAGAAATTGGGCAGGGGTTATTTCCTTCATTTTACCAAAGGCTACAGCACAAGAGCAGCAGTGTTACCCCAGGTCAGCAACAGGATGAGAGCAGCAGAGCTGGAAGAGCAGTGCTCAGCTCAGTGATACACCATGGTCCCCTGGTTCAGAAGGCAATCAGAAAACAGAGGCACCACTGCCCCCTGAGAACCAGTTTGTACAGAGGTGCTATTGGTGTGTCTGAAAGCACTTCTGACCAGCTAATCTGGAAGGCACACAGTGAGGAATCAGAACCAAGTAGAATGTTTAAAGTTCTTATCCTGAGCAACTAAGAAAACCATAAACCTCTTTCACTGCATCTCCATTTTCCCTTTACATTAATCTACAGATGTACCATCTTCACCATTCTCCACTTCAATCAGTGCATATGCATTACTCAAAAAAAAAAACCCACCAAAAACCCAAGCATGGTTATAATTTTTCATAAACTGCATAAAATCAGCTCCTTTTTGAGATGACACTTTGTTTCAGTGTTTGGTTTCTCCACTCCCACACACACATTTCAGATAGCCTAAAATGGCACAGGGACTCTGTTGAGCATGATTTATTGCCTTGATTTATTGAATGGAGCAATGACAGAGCTCCCACTTGACAAGTTTTCGTTTCTTCATGGCAAGTAATTAGCCTTCATATTGCCAAAGGGCCCTTCAGCTGCCCTGTCAATGCTGCTCCAACCTAATGAAAATACATCATCTTATCATAGGAAGACATTTACATTATTCACATGCTGCTTTCCAGTAGCCTCTCATTAGCTCCAGCCTGCTTAACTTTGCTGGTTTATTTGTTGCAGCAAAACGAAAAATACAACACTCAAGGAGGAAGGGTATCACCCAGCTGCAACTTTGCCTCTCTGCTGGGTTAAAACGAGGTCTTCTGACACCCCTGTGCCAATGATCTTGAGGAGAGAATGTGAGGATATACACCCCAGCACACATTGGTGGCTATATATTTTCTTTTTAGCCTTCACAGAGCTGCATCCTGTCATTAGGCACAGTCACAAATAACAGGTAGTGTTATAATCCGCACTTCATCACAGTCATAATCCCTCTCCTACCTCTTCCTGCTGACAGGTGGTTTACAGCTCTCTGATACCGACCTCATCTCCTGCCAAGCTGCCAGTGCTCTAGCAGCAAACAAAATCTATAACTGCATCCCTGCCTCTTCCCTACCTGCCTGGGGGGAGGATAAATGTCAGGAGTTCAACAACCCTGCTAACTCTTTCAGGCTGGGACCAAGCCCTGCAAGCAGGCAGTCCAGGTGGAGAGGAAGAGGAGCTGTGAGGGCACAGTGTTACCAGGTTTGTACAGAGGAACCTGGTCTGCTGAGCAATCCCATAAAATCACACAAGCAGTGTTTCCCCTGGAGATTTGCAAAGTACCTCAGCACCTTAGCACATGTCACACACAGACCTACTCAAATAACTTAAATACAGCCTGTGCAGCTGCCAAGAGCAGCAAGATCTTCAAGGCTGTACCAGACCTCCTTGGACCCCTGGTTAGACAGTCACATTCATGTGCAAGGAAAATCACCAGGTGAGAGTGAACTGAGAAGGTGCCACAAAATATAAACTTGGCCAGGCTCTCTTATAAATGAATAGTGACAGATCTTTCCAGAATGCTTTTAGCATTCCAATCCGCAGATTAAGATTTTAAGGTGCTTTCTTCACCTTGCAATTATTTTGTGTTTCTGGGACAGGGAACTTTTCCACACCCACACAGAACATATTGTCTATTGATTAGGAGTCTGGACTGCCAGAGAGAGCAATTAGGAAGCAAGGCATCATTATGAAGAAAACCTAATTTCTTCCTCTGGAATGGATGATGAAGAAATACGAATTTTGCCTTGTAGTCTTCAAAGGTGTCAGTGAATTGCTCAATCTATAGCAAGCATTTTCAGTCTGCCACCAGCAGGTATTAAAAAGAGGAATGGATCCTACTTGGAAAGCAGCACCTGCCAAAGATACTTCTATAGAAAACTGCTTTCTTTGCAGAAGTTATCCTATGGCTGGTGGAGTATTTAGAGAGTTTACATTCAAGAAGAAGCCAGTTTACATCTGGACTACCAGAACATGGCTTTGGTTATGCCAGATAACAGTCTAACCCTAGGTGGATGCAAAGGGGTAAAATAAGGAATAAGGCCCCCACAGCTCTGCTGTTCTGTGGCTTCCCTCATGCCTTGCCTTCTCCAGGAGACATGAAAGAGGGAAAAGCAAATTTCACCATCCTTTGCTTAAACCTAACAGAGGAAGATAGTGAGGAAAAGGTGAAGCCCATTCTCAGTCTCTGCACTCCCACTGGATTGCACACCTGAGAAATACAATTGGTAATATTCAAGAAATGGGCATATTGCTCCCAGCAAATGAAAGATAACAGATAAAAACAGTAATCTCTAAATCCCACAGTCTTCCCCACAGATCCTTTGGGGATGATAAAGACACATCTAACTCCCAGTTCTGGTTTTCTGCCTTTGCCTTTTACTGTCTATGGAAAGAACATTTCATCATCAGTCTGCTACTTACTTTTTTGTTTTATTTCAGCTTTCAGGACAAATAATTCCCTGATGTAAAACTACTGTCCAGTAGGGCAAAGCCCAAAATGGATACAGTCTTCTGTTTGCCTGTTTATTTTTGCTGCTATTGCCTTTGATACTAACACCATATCTTTCAATCTTCAAAGCACTTAGAACACTTTCTACTGCCCACTTAAGAAATAGGAAATACCCATAAAATATCACTTGGAAATAACAATAAACGAGCTGTCTTACTTGGAAATAACAAAAAATGAGCCATGTATTCTGACCAAAAAAAAAAAAAAAAAAAAAAGAGTTGATTAAATTCATGCTATGCAGTTTAAGTGTTTCTATTCCAACTGTGAGCAACTGGATACTTCATCTTGAGCTTGCTTTTCAAGGCGATGCCTTAGGAGGGTCTTTAGTCATAGTTCCTTGCTCGTTTCAGAAGTTTCCCCATGCCAGTGCTATTATGCATAAGCATCCTTGGAAGCTGTGGCAGAAAGCAGATATTGGGCTTCTGCTATTAAGGCCAAAGGCTGCAGATAAATAAGGTTGTGGGGACCCAAGGGAACACACTGTATTTCTTCTAATTGCTTTTTCCATTTTCAATCTGAATGTACGGTGACAAAAGCCTACTGAAATTTCAGGGTAGGAGAAGGAAGAAGGGCGAGAATAGAAAAGTAATCACTTTTTCAAGTTTCCTGAAGCCCTAAGGGAGATTCAGTGCGAAGTCTTGAAAGTCAAAAAGTAGGTCCTGCTTCTCAATCCGAATGATCAGAACAAAAGAAATATGCTAAATTTGCCTGATAATTAAATCCTAAATGTAAAAATGAAAAAAGCAAAAGCTGAGTGTTGGGAGAAAACTAAAAGTACATTTGTAAGGATTTTAATGACAAAGGAAAATCCACCTTCTTTTCTTTCCTTTGACCCACTTATTACCAATTTCATTTAAACCTTGCTGTGGGTCATGTAAGCTCCAATGCCTCTCCTTTAAGCAGGTAGGGAGCTTTCTTGTAGGCTGAAGGCTGTATGGCAGATAAAAAGTCTCCCCAAGATGTGGAGGCTTTTCAATCTCATTGATCCCTTTTTACGTCCTCCCTATTCTGCATTTCCTTATGAGGCTTTGCTGTATTTCTGCCAACTCTGGAATTCTCATCCCTCCATCTTTTTTTTTTTTTTTTTAACGGTCTTTTTTCTTTTCTTTCTCTTTTTTTTTTGTGACAAATCTCCCTAATATTTCATTACTTCTCCTTTGGTCACATCTTCCTTCCTCAATTCCCCGTAGTGAGGGGATGCTGCCATTCCCTGTTGCATGTGACACATCCCCAGGCAATGCAGGCATTTCTCTTCTTAAAGTACATTCCACTGCTCAACTCAAAACCAGAGCTGTTTGCAACAGCCCTGGGTCTGGTTTTTTCACAGAACCCCTAAGTACTGCTCACTGCAAAGAGGTGCCCTCAGAGAGGACGATTAGCATGGAGACAGCTCATCGCTGAAAAGTTTTTTGTACTCACCTTGAACAAGAACTGGTGAAAAGAGGGGGAGAAGTTGTGTATCAGAGACTTCTTTCCTGGTTTGAATATCGTTCAGTGACTCTGAAACTACAGGCCAGTTTGCAAAGGAGGGGTCCAGCCAGGACAGGATGTGCAGATACAGATGGCAGCTGGAAGGTAGTGGCAGGGCAGAGGATGATCTATTGTTAGATCTTGACAAGCTGGCACCAAGTCCTACAAGCTGTCGAGTTAATCATGAGAATCATGAGAACAGGACGGGAAAGAAGACCTCCCTCAGGATAAAACTTATGTCCTTCAGGGACTGAACCAGAGGCCTTGGAGAGAGGCAGGGTCAAGAGGAATTGCAGTTAATCAGCATCACCTCTTCTTGCTGCAAAGCACCCACAACTCCCTTTCACTGTGTACCAGCTGTACCTCAGAGACCTTTACTATACACCTTTCTCAAGCATCCTCAAGCAACACAGATCCCTCCATGGAGTCCCTAACTTCAACTCTATTTTCAGCTCACCAGTGTGTTACAGCCATTCGTGTAACTCATGTGAGGCAAAGGAATACAGAGATTCGGCTTGCAGCAAGTAAATACAAAATCTCCTTTTTAATTCATGTAAGGCTAATGCTGAGCCAATGATTTTTATAGCATTGCCAGATAATCAGATATTCTGCTTCTCCCTGCTTTTCTTGGTCTTGCAGATTTCCTCCTCTTTATGTGAATTGTGAAGACTAAACACAACTAAGAGTAAAAAAAACACAAACCAATGTTTGAAACTTTTTTAGCAGTGTTTCTCAATATTTTACTTATTTTTTTCTGGTTTAAAACCTCCAAAATAAAAATAAAAAAAAAAAAAGAGGGAGTGGGGTGGTGATGGTACAAGCACAATCCAAAACCTAGAGGCTTAGATATTCTTGAGATGCACACCACTCTAGTCCATGCACCTCAATGAAGAAGTCTCCCAAAATACAATAGAAAGGATTCCTGCCTTCTACTCCTGCATTCTCACACACAGGGACAGCCCAAGAACTCTGACAGACAGAACAAAACCAGAATGGAACACCATAAGGGCTTCAAGATATTACTTCTGATAGACTTTTCTCATCACTTTGTCACATCTAGATTAGATGTCCAGCATGTAAGAGGTTGCAGAAGCTACATCCAACAAACAATTTTTATCATATGAAGAGAGATAGCAGTAAAACTGCCAAATACCATAAATCCAAAACACCAACCAGAAGAGTTAATAGAAAACTCACTTCAGTAGACATAACTCCCTTATCTTCTTCACGGACCTGTCACAGAAAGTGTATTAGAAAGGTAAAAATGTGACTCTTGCTGGATGACATTACTTGTAGCACTAATGTGATTACGGGATTAAGAAATTGGGGGTATAACCTACCTTCTTTTTCTTTCAATATATTTGTTCAATCACAGAAATTCCATTAGAATAGAAGAAACCTGGGGTGAGGATGCTTCTCAACAGTGCTTGGGTCACAAAGTAGGAAAATAATGATAACATGACAGGCCTTTTTTAAAAAATGAGATATTAGAGTTGCTATTACAGAATTTATATATATAAAGTGTACAAGACATAGTGCAGCCAATTAATGCATCTAATCTGCATGGATGATGTCCATTTAATGTATATTCCCAGAGTCCCTATTTGAAATGGCTGATATTAAATCCTTACAGGAGTTAACCTAGAAGTTTCTGTGCCTGGATTGCCAAGCAGAGTAGAAGTTAATCACAGGTAAAACAAAGATGTGTGAAACTGGAAATTACTGGCCCACACACCAGACAGGACAACAGAAAGGGGACTTAAGCACCACTCTTAAAAGTTTAAAAGTTCTTCTACAGAAGGAAAATATATAACCCCAGTGTGCCTCTAAACCCTGGGGTCAGTGTTCCTCCCAGAAGCACAAAAGGCAGATAAATGCTCCCTAGTGCACTCTGACCACTGTGATCTGCTGCATGTAAACTCTAGCTGAGCTGTTTTTACACCTATTGAAGATCCTCAGATCCAACTGAGAATTTCAGCATTACAGATCCCAGCCCAACACTTAAGAAGAGAAAAAAGATACGCTAATAATACAGCACTAGATAAGAGTATTTTAAATCTTCTTTATAATTTCAAAAAGATCAGCCAAACTTGTTTGCACCTTCTAATAAGAGTCCCCTATGTATTCAAGGAATAAAAATTGAACTAGAAGACATATTATACACTTTTAATATAATTTAGTAAAATAAATCATAATTTGTGTAATATCATCTGTTGATTCTTGTTGTCTGTTAGAATGACATGAAAGAACAAATTAAAAAGGTAATTTTAATTAGATGTTTTTTCATGATAGCATTCTTATCAGTACTCATTTCTTAAAAAATGCAAGGCAACCATGTAGTTTTAGGGAGCAAGCCTGGGGAATAATTACATCCTTAAATAAAATTCAAAAACTTCTTATCTTTTTCTTGTTGCTGGAAGGTGAGAAAACACATAAAAAATGCACAAAGGTACAGCTGCTCCAGTGCAGCTCCAAAGTCTCCTACTTTTTGCAGGTCATTTTAACACAATTATGTGTCAAACCCAAAATGTTAATGCTTTGAAGTGCCGAGAGGGAAAGGAGAAGTAATACTGGGAATAAAAAACAGGGCCCATAGGGACATGTCAATTTATTATTTACAAAGCAAATTTTGGGTTTTTTTCTCTAATAAGGACTCCAGCTATGAACTTTGGTGAGTCATTTTAAAACGTATCTGAAGAGACCTTGGTTCTACAGTCCTGCTTATTTCCATTTGAGCACCGCAAATCCAAATTACAGTCCTGAGTATCACCATGAGGTGACACTCCACAGATCCTTTACCTTTCCTGTGTGCTCTCTTCTCCACCTGTTGAGCTCTGCTAGGAAGTGTCTAGCTGCCCCTGTGCTTTTGATGGAGACACCTGCTTTAGCTTAGGTCACAATGTCGTGGATGGGTGTGGAGGTTTAAATCAGTCCCTGCCTTTTTCCCTGGCCTCCAGCAGCAGGCAGTAGCTGTATCGAGGCAGCCAGCACCCCAAGACCCACTCTCATTCACAAGTTCTTTTAACAGTGGCTTATTCAGTCTGTCACAGAATGAATTATTTATTTAATAGACACAAAACTAACAGACTTAAGATTTTAAACAGACTACTACTACACAGGAATAAGACAATAAGAGACAACTAGTATTACAAGCAAGATTAAAGGTACCATTAATTTTACAGCTGGAGAAGAAATAATGTAACTTAGGATCCAATGATTCTTACCATCCAGTTCCCAATGGAGCACACACCAAAATCCTTTCCCTCAATTCCCAGGACAGTAACCATGAATTCTGCATCCAAACTCCAGGAAGAAGTCTCACACGCTTTCAGGGCATGCATCTAGAAGGCTTCTGCCTCTGTAATAATTGTGTAGGCTTTTACAGACATAAGAACCATGTCTTTTGGTTAAGAACATTTGTTTTCTTTTACCTCTTCCCACATTTGTTCTCCAGACTAAGAAGCTGATTCTTAGCTGGGGGCCTGAGCCCTTTTGGCACCAGAGATACTCCATGCTGGGCCGGTGGCTGCCTGGGTTATCTCTTCCATGTGCACTCCCATCTGTGGCACAGACACGTCCTGCCACAGTGATGAGCAGTAATTTTAAAGCCAGCACAACTCAGTGGTGAGGCTAAGCTAAGCTGTTGGGCCAGCACTGTTGGGACCCAGGCTTTGGGAGCAAAATACCGTGTTGATGCAAACACAGCCCCATCGTTAGAGAAGGAAGAGCTGGAAACTGAACTGCCACAGAACCATGACCCCTAGAAATCGATGGGCCATGATAACAACCACCTGAGGGTGTTAAGAGAGTGGCTGCTGTCGTTGTGAGGCCATTCTCCATAATCTTTGAGAAGTAATTAATGGCTAAAGAAAGAAACTGTTGCTGCTTTATTGCCACACTCCATGCAGACATTTATGCAGAGACAACCACTGCCTTTACTGACTTCAGTAGCCACAGGATGGCTTAAAAGAGCGAAGAAAACAGTTTTAGAAGGTAGAAGCAATGGGTTCAGAGGAAGAAAGGTTGAAATATAATCTGGTTTTGCTCAGCTACAGCTGTCCTTCCTTTTAGCTGGGCCCCAAGGTGTATGTGAAATATTGACAGACAGAAGGGAAGTGTGTATAGGTAGCTAATGTGGAAGATGTAGGCCTATATGATTGTGTTGATAGATAATCTTCAAGGAGTGGAACACAAAAATTCCCACTAACATAATAGTAGCAGATAATTAAGAACACAAAAAATGGAAGTAGTGTAGGGAAAGCAGAGAAAATTCAGAAGAAAGAATACAGGCATATTAATCCATGCCCGGCCTGTAACAAACAGAAGGAACTCCATCAAAAAAGTTTAACTTCAGTGGGAAAAACAACCCCAAACAAACCAACTTGAAATAAAAGTTTAAAAAGGAAGAAGCAGAAAAGAAATGGCAATTTCACCTTCAGATAAAAGCTACTAAGAGAAAATGAGCATACAGAATATAAAAGGGTGTTTTCTTTAAAAAAATATTTTACATATTTCAATTCTCGTGTTCCCCTTGGGGTTTGCATATTTCAGTCACATAGTTATCCAATTAAAATGAAAACTCTGCATTATCCTTTAGGCGAGGACAGCTGCCAGCTGCTAAGTTTTATAAAGTCTTTAATCTTGTCCATAAATATTTAACAAGAATTGGTTGGTACACAAGCCAAAGTAAAGTAAGAAATCAAAGGCATGAACTCCGCAATAATCTCTGTATTGTCTGAATGGAGATGAACTACTTGAACAAAATTATGACTTTTCCCTTTTTGTGTTAAAAATTTTATTAAAATGTATTCAGGCAACTTTTCTGATCATTTTCCCATTTTCTTCTCCTCATGTAATGTAGAAAAGAGAAGCGGAGAACTAAACATTTCGAAACCGAGATAAATCTCTCTTTTCCAAAGCGAGTTTACGGCGCAGCAAAGTACCAGTCTGTGCCGTTTTATCTGATCCACTTTGGGTGTTAATCAGTTGTTTCTCAGCACAGCTTTCAATAAAGGGTAACATCCTCTCGTGGTGCAGGTGCAATGTGTCTGCAGGTGTAGCCCACAGCAGGTCTTTGCACCATCAGCACCAGCACAGCCTGGCACGTGGGATGATGCCCAAAGCCCATGGCAGCAGCAGCAGCACTCACAGCCTTCTCATTCCCACTGAAACCTACCTGTCTGACTGCCAAGCTGCCAACCTAAGTCACACCCAGGAGCAAGGAGGAGTCCTGTGATCTCTGTGTTTCCATGGAACAGGTGCACAGGAACGTTCCTGGGAGGGGGGAGCCTCCAAAGGCACATGTTTGAGGAAAACAATGACGCAGCAGCTGCATGCCAGGCCGGGGAAAATTGGCAGCTCTTGCTTGGATAATGAATATTCCAACAGCTGCTGAGCCAAGGGACTTGTACACTTACATTTTTAAGGCTACATGCTTTACATATCCTCATTTTCCCAAGAAGCAGAGGAAAAGTCCTGTTGGCTGCAAGGAAATGGTATCCAACCCTCCCTGCCAGGCCCAGGCCTCCACCCCAGCATTCTGTCATCCCTTCCCTGCCACAGCACGTTCACAACAAGCCCTCAGCAGAGTTAGCCTGTGGAGCAGCAGCGTTACAGCACCAGCACCTCTCCTCTTGGGCTCAAGGGAATAAAATCAACAACCAGCTGCACATGTGGCCTTTGCAGGGTTGATCTCAGGTTTTCTGATAGCTCTGCTGACCACCAAACCTCATTGCCATGGCCTGGACTATCAGCTCCCCAGGATTTTACACCCATGAGTCTAGAGAGTCCAGACATAAGGAAAGCATGAAACTTTCAAGTCCTCTCTACCAGTGATGGATAATCCATGCTCACTACAGAGAGTAGCAGCTGCTGACTCACACTTGTAGATCTCTTTTTTCCAAATGTTTGCAAACAGAATAACATATTTTTGTGTCTAAGCGGATTTAGCCTCATTTCACCCTCACCTCAAGGAATTATTGTAGTTGAGTTTTTGCTTAGATTAAATATATACTGCTAAGTATAATCAAACTGAGAAAAAGTCCTTAATCACAGCCTTCAAACAATAATTATTAGAGTGACCAATTTCTTGCCCATTCGATTGCTGGGCCTGTAGAAATTCAGAACTGAGAAACTGCACAGTGAGCAGTCTCAGTCTAATAGAAAATACACAGCAGTAAGCACTGCTCCTAATCCTATTGGTTTGAGAGTACCTCTTCAAATATCACACTATTTCAATACTAGAATATCGAAAACTCTTAACACAAGCTCTCCAAGCAGTGGCTCCTGAAGAAGATCATCACCCAGATGACCTTATGGCTCTATCCCTGTGCCAGAACCAGGTGTCTGCCTGCTGCATCCAGCTCAGGTGAGACAGAGAAATGCTCTTAAACTTATTGGTTTTTACTAAGGCAGATGTAGCAGATATTAAAAAATATATATTTTTAATTTCCAGAAAGACTGTATCACTTATAACGAAATAAAATAACCCTCTGTGTCAGAAAGTCACCCTTGATGTAAACAGTTAGATACTGGAACTGCACTCAGAAAACCACAGCTGCATATGCCATAAATTGGTTATAAGGCACTCCCTGGTACAATGGAGCAAAGCTTGCACTAGAGCTTAATCCTCCTGCTTTCTGAATCAATAGAAATATTCTTCTCAATTTAGCAGGATGGGATGAAAACACTAGAATCAACTTCATAGAACTGGCAGAGTGAATTGTGAGGGGTGCTGGAGATGAAATTAAATGAAAGGGGTCATTGCCAGGACCTTTGTGAGTGACAGGTGCTTTTCAGAACTTTGAATTTTCAGATTTAATCTGAAACCATGAAATAAAGAAGCCTGACTTTTCAAAACAAGATCTTTGACCAAGTTGTTTATGTGGGAGTCTTGGAGGAAGACAGGCAAAAGAAAAGGGTTCTTGTGGGATTTCTGGAAATTAAAGCCTTGATATATTCAAAATCACCAGTCATTAATGAAAAATATGACTCATTCTCCCATCTCTGTCACTGATGAGTCAAGAAAGCTTGAAAAATTATGGCAGGAAGTACAGGTGACTGCAAGTCTCTCTGAAGTTAATGAAACCTGCAGAGACTAAGCACAGTGGGAAAAGTCAGGTTATTAATATACCTGCACCAAAATTTCACATATTTAAAAGTAATTCTGAGGCTGTATTGACTTACCTTCTTCAAGTAATTAAAATAAGGCCTTCAAAACACATCCACGAAAAAATTGCTTTAATTCTTCTGAAGACAGACTCAAAGTACAAAGCCTGTGGCATATACCACCCAATCTGTGATTAAAATGCTATTTGAACTTTTGAGTCCTTCACAGGACTGTGAATAATTGAACAAAGGAATTCACTGCTATGGTCAAGGAGAGCAGAACTTGATAAATATTTTCATGGAAGAGCTTATTCTCATAAGAAAATTTCATAGCAGAGATTCATCTCTGACATGTATTAATTATATATGAGGGAGCTCAATGCAAAGATAAGCTAGGTTGGGTAGGTAGCAGGAAAGACTCAGAGAATTTGCACTTTGCCTATCGAGCAAACACACTTTGGTCAAAGCAGAGGTCCTCAGGCTAAGCCCTTAGGGCAGAGTTATTTATAAAGTTCACACAGAGTAGCAAGAAGTGATGAGCTTGATAATTCTTCTGATGGAGAAAACAATCCAGGGGATACAAGTGGGGGGCTGAACATAACCAACCTGAGGTGAAACGTATCAAACCTGAGGAAGGCCGTGGGAAAATCAGTAGTATCTGGGTGAAAAGAGCTGGGTGAAAAGAGCTTGGTGAAAAGAGCTGGGGTGAGCAGGAGGCAGTCCCATGCTTTGCAGTGAGGGTCAGAGCAAAGCAGGAAGTTACTTATTTTTTCCTATTCCATAAAAACTTTTCTTCAGCAAAAGTACAGCTTGTGTGCTGAAGGGCACTGTGACTAACTGAGCCTGAATTAGCTGCACAGAGCAATATAATACTGTTGGATGAAGCCATGGCCACTGACAGTAGTGCTGTGAGGGGATGAAAACGTGCAGTTCAGCTGTAGAGGCTGCCAGGGACACAGGGTGGCTGTGAGCTGTGTCCCACAGCTGCTGCGGGACAGGGAGGAGAGGAGAGAGCACATCCCCTCCAAGGTGCTGAGCTGCCCAGCAGAGCAATGTTTGTCTGCCAGAAGAGAGGCACAGACACTCCTCTCCCATTTTGGACTCCCCTGTAGACAGTACAGATAAGACATTGTACAAGACATGAACAGCCTGAAGTGCAGGACATATTGGAATTCTATTTTTACCTGCTACATCGGAAAGGATTGCAATTAAGCAAATAGGAACTCCTAAAGCAGCACCAACTCCCTTTAACTGATACTATTACTTTAACTGATTCTCTCAGCAAATACTCAGCAACTGCCTTTATTTTCTAGGTCCCTTCCCCACAACAGTAATCGAATCCTTGTTAACAATTTTCAGGAGGAAATCTGAACAAACTAATCTCTGATAAAGCGCCTCTGCTCACAGCTGTGCAAGCTGAAGTGTTTCTGAGAGAGAGACATATTAAGCCTTGAAATTCTTCCATTTACTATCCTCATGCCAATGAGAAAATGGAACATTTTAATTGACTTTTGAAAGAGTGTTTGCAAACTGCTGACCTAGAAGGAAAGCCCTGCAAATCATTTGCCATAGATTTCTTACACGACTAGTGAGAAATCTGTCAGGAAGCAAAACAGCCACAGCCACAGCGAGTGAGTAGTGCATAAAGATCAAGGTAAACACTGTTTTTCATAAGCCTCAACCAGAGCTAAATGTAGCTTTGATTCAGAAACAACTGAACCATTTTGCACCACAGTGTCATGCACTCCATTTCAGCTTCCCTTGAAAAGAGAAAACCTGGGAAACCCAGGGTAATAGAAAAATATAAACAGATACAGATGATGTGGTTGATAGTCTTTGCCTCTCAGGTAGAAATTCAGATTGCTTAAGCAACTATCTGCCTGTTCTCTTATTTGGAGGAACTCAAGTTATCATAAAAGTTAGGAATAAAGTGGAAACTCTCATCTCATTCTGATAAGAATTGATTCAGCATAATTCAACTGCCTTGAACAGACAAGTGCAGCACACCACCATTAGGCAGCAGCCATAGATTTGCTGTAATGTGAACTTTCTGGAATAAATTATTTGGATTTCATTCTAAAACTACATTTCTAATAATGAAATGTGCTACTAAGCTCAGAGATGCTTACAGCTGCAGAGGAACACACACCAGAATTACCAGCAAAGAAAAGCACGGGGTGACACAAGCCACACTTTTGCACTTCCAGACCAGGGGACGACATTTTGAGTTGTCTTGACAGGCTGGATTGCAATAATTCATATTTTGGGCAGAGCATATTCATGACTAATAGTGATGTTTCCCTTCTACTCAGCCTTGATGAGACACACCCGGGGTCCTGTGTCCAGCTCTGGGCTCTCCAGCACCAGACAGACATGCACATGTGATCCTGTCAATCTGTGATATGGTGATCCAGCAAATCATCACAAAGACCACTAAGAGCTCTTAGATACAAGTAGAAGCTGAGAGAGCTGAGGCTGTTCAGGCTGGAGAAGGGAAGGCTCGGGGTGATCTCAGCAATGCATAATAATACCTGATGGGAGAAGAAGGAAAAAGGACTCAGACTCTTCTCAGCAGTGCCCGGTGATCACACAAGATGCAATGGCCACAAACTGAAATATGAACAAATGTATAAATAAGAGAAAGCTTTTTTTCACTCAGAGGGTTCTCATACTCTGGAACAGGTTTCCCAGAGAGGCTGTAAAGTGTCCATCCTTGGAGCTATTCCAAACCTGGCTGGATGGGATCCCGAGCAATTTGCTTTAGCTGATTCTGATTTCAGAAGGGCAGTTTGGATTGGATTATTTCCTGAGTTGCCTTCTACCGTCAGCCATTCTGGGATTATTGAATTTACCATTTTGGTTAATGGTCTGCATATCTTTCAGTGAGGTAATTCAAAAAAATGGGGAGATGTCTGTTATTTAATTTAAGAAATGTGTGTATGCCACTAGGCAGGACACATTTGATGCTGTTTTGACAGCTGCAGTCAGGGAAATGGTTTTGAAGTATACTTTATATTGCAGTGCATTAGTGTGACTTCTCCTACTGTCTAGGGACTGTTATTAGACAGAAGTACCTGAAAAAATGGATGCCATTGCTCTTTCCAAAATAATGTGTCTGTGAAAGAGTTCAGCCTCTTTGGTAAAGCACAAAGAAACTGTAACTCATATTTTATATATTTTAAAGCTTCCATAATTCACAGATACCAGCACTTACATGTTATTGATTAAAATTACAGCTCCTAAGTCCTGGGACTTGTTTCTCAGAGTCAAGGATCACTTTTTTTTCCCTCTAATATATCCATATTTTTCATTGAAGAAGAGCTGCTTCACCCACAGGCAAACACTTGTATCCAGTTGCTGCTTAATAACAACCACTGCCTCTCTGTTTTTCCTCTTAGCTTTAGTATGGTCTCAACAGCAGATCTGTACTGATTGATCTTAGTTTAATATAGTGTATATGTCTCAAATAGCACTAATATTGAATTTAAAAATGCTACCTTCCATTCTGGTGTTTCTCTGCCTCAGCTTCCTTTCTGAATCTGCTTGTCTCATCTATAAACTTTCTTGGATCAAGAAGCATTTCAACTAAGGCATGCAGCTGGACAGAAATAGTAGGAAATATGAACAATAAATCTCTCTCTCTGCATGCTGAAAGAAGGTCTTGGCTTCTCTCTGCATGTGCATCTTCAGAAAACAGATTGAGATGAGTGAACACAGGAAGACTTTGCCGTGGTGAGGAGGGAATATAATCAGGTAGGACTTGAATAAATATATTAAAATCAAACTAAAATGAAACAAAGTCACATTTTCTCTGGAAAATTCAATATCATGACCAGCCTTCTCCATCGACCTCCTCCCTGTCAGAAGTATTAAATGCTGATATGGTGCCAGCTTAGCTGGTCAATAGTGAGTGGCTGGGCTTGGGCTTGGTGTGGTCTCATCAGCATTCAGTAGCACTACAGCATTCTGCAGCAGGGATGAGACAGGAAAGGGGAGGGAGAGGAGATAGAAGGTAAAAAGGATTAGGACAAAGATTATTTCTTAAATTACATGGTAGGCTTTCATGTTAATGGATATCCCCTTGCAGACTTCATGCTAAGTAAAGAAATTGGCTTAGCAAGTACCGAAGACACAAGCATGATTATTTTCGGTGGTTATGCTTTGGCAGGAATTTTGGCAGCTTTATTCCATACAGATATGTAATCAAATCCTTCACGCTGAAAAAAAGCTTCTATTACAGCCAGAATGACTTCTACTATTATTCTCTTCTTTCTCTGCTGCTGAGACACCACCAGCTTTTCCTAAAAAAAAATACATAGCTAATCAAAGATCTTAACAGCACCACAGGGCCAGACTCTTTTTGTTTGTGTTATCAGATTTTTTATATATATATTTGTATTATGTATTTTTTGGAGGATTATATATATTTATTTTCACCCTTAAAAATTTTTCAACTGGGCCAAAAATTGGTAGTTTGTGCCTTTAATGAAACACTAATTTTTCAAGCAAAAATCCACCAATCTTAGCATGGTGCTTGGGCTGTCACCGTGAACAACCCCACACAGAACTGTCAACATATTTCCTCCTGCTCTTCTAGAGCCTTCCCAGTCCCACCCTAACCAGCTGTGTTGCCTGCTGGGGTAGCATGCAGTCACAATCCTAACTGCATCTCCACAGACTCACACAAAATTTGGTAGGTGGGATTAACAGTACAATTTCTTCTGAAGGATTTATGGCAAGTGCATTCACTGCAGAAGAAAGCAGAGAGAGGTAACTGCAATGAAGATAGTGGTTTAGATAAAGTTCCAACTTGTAGTTTTGTATGGTGTTACTGTGAAAAGAAAAATCATTTCCATTTAAGTCTTCTCTCTCACTAATATTGCTGGGAATATCAAGAGACTTCACTTTTAGATTTTGTCACTTAGTGATTTATAAATACACCTACAGCTGGTTCTAATTGATTACTTCTTCCTGTTTTAAAGTCCCTACCTGAAATTTTATAAAATACAATTCCAGTAGTTTACTGTACATCTATTAAAAGGGACCATAGATTTCTGATTCCCCAGAAGTTATTAAAAACCAATAACTACTAGGCATAAGACAAGAGATTTGTTATTAAAATGGAAGGTAGGGAGCCCACAAACCTAGATGATATTTCTGGGTTGAGTCTAGGTGCCTGTGGGTCCAAGTATATCATTTCAGTTTTGTGTATCTGGCTGCCTTAGTAAAATGAAGAATTTCATTTGCAGAAGTCTTGCAAAGGTAACGTATAATTTATAAAGCTCCTGAAGTCTTCAGGTGGAAGGGCAGTCTGGTGTCACCAGACTAACAATAGGTGGCTGATGAGTTGAATAAAAAACAAGTGAAATGGGAGCTTTTGGGAACAAAGTTGAGCACAAGGCAATTAGTCAAGGCCAGTTCAGTTGCCCTGATTCCTTTCCCTTTATTCACAATGAATAAGGCAGGTACCCTGTAGAGAAATAAAATAGGATGTTATAATTTAAGACACTGAACATATAGTTAGTGTTGCATGGACAACCATAAATCTGGCAATTTTCAGCTTCAAAATACTTGATTTTGCAGCCTAAGCAACTGTCTTAATGAACTGCATTGCTGCAAATAAAAGGAGACTGTTAATATAGACGAGCATCATTTTCAAATGGGAATAAATATAAATAACATAACTTTAATTTTTACCTGTCCCAAGCTTACATCCCAATAGCCATTTGTTAGTCATTCTGTGAACACACCTGCTAATCCCACAGCCCCATGCCACAGGGAGACCCCTGTGTTTGCCTGAAGATACTTCTGAATTTAGAGGGTATCACTGAGCACTGAAAGACCCCCAACCCCTGGGTAAAACAAGTGTTACCCGAAGAGATAAAATGGATATAAGAAGTATTTACCTCCCCAACATTCTGCTTTTGTGTCATCCCTGATTTGGCTTCTCCCTGGGAAACACCAATCCTGGCATCCACATCCTATGCCACACCCCAGCCATTAGCAGCTGGAAAAGTCCCAGAGACTGCATTTAATTCTTCTTTGAACTGAACCATGCTTTTCTGTGAAAGAGCAGCCTTGCTATCTAGAAAGGCAGGGAGATCTAAAGCTTACACTGGCTTGCTCTTTCTTGTACCACACTCTCATCAAGGGGGAGGCTGTGGAGGTCACAGGAGGTGCCCGATTTCCCTGGTTCAACACCCTGGCTGTCAGTGTATTTGCACAGCTGTGACTTGGAAAATGGGTCTGATGCTGAAGAGAGGCAAGGAAAGAAGTGTTTTTCTTTGTGGTATTGGCTGAGTAAACCTCACAGGCACTCTGCTAACAGTGAAAAATCGTTCTGAGAAGTCTCTTGTCATGCTAGTCAGTGAGTATTATTCTCTGAGTGCAGCCTTGTTGAGAAGGAAGAGGCAATCATTACATAGATACTTTTTGATCTACGGTGCATTTTAAGGTAGAAGTATGTATTTGTAAGCGAGAACACAAAGAGCAATCAGAGAAGAAATGCAGCTTTGTCTGGCATGAAACCAACAATGGCAAAAAAGAGAAGACTATCATGAAATACTTTCTTTTACAACATGAACAACCAGCTTCAGCGTATGTCCTTCACAAAGCCTTGATGGCTGACCCAGACCCTACAGAAATGAACAGCAGATTTCCATACAGAATGTTGCTAGTTTCGTCCTGCTGTGACTGCAGGATATATTTATACATTTCTTGCAACAGACACAGTATTTTGTACCTCCTGACAATCAGCCACTGACATTACCCAGCCTGCGGGAGGCTGACTGCCTTCATTATATATGCAAAATATGTAGAACTAACTAGGCTGTGATCTGCCTGCTTTCACCTACTTGTTTATCCTTGTGGAAGTGCTGTATGACTAACAGCAGACAAACAACAGGGTAGGATCCTTCCTAAGTGTTTTTTTTGCCAGGTCTCCTCATTGCAATGGTGCAGCTGGACTACACATGGCCCACAAAAATTGTATATATGAATGTCCCCATAGCTCTCCAGAATGGACTGTACCCAGCCTTGTCTTTTAGATTCACTCTCAGATGTTAAAATAAGCATTTCAGCTTCTTTTTCTGGAGAGTTGCAGCAATCAGACATGTGTCCCTCCTGAAGCAGCAGGAGCGAGTGGCAGAAAGCCTTTGTAACCTCTGTTGGCATTATATATATATTCTCTCTGAACTTAAATGTAGAAATAAATGCCTGGAAAAGTACAGCTGCACTGAGCAGAACAGATGGACTTTCATTTCCCACAGTTGCATTCCCAGTCCAGCCCAGTTTCATCTCCCCAGTGTCGAGGACAAAAAGAGCACTGGAGTTCCTATCTGTAATATCCAATTCTGCAGTGCACCAAAAGCAGATATACCAACGTGTGGAAAGATTGCTAAAGAACTGCTAGTTCAGTTCATAGCTGTATAAGATGTTGGCAGGGTTTTGCCTCCAAAAAAACTGGCATATTTTGAAGTTGTCTCAAGAAATATAGAGGTAGAGTAGAATCACACTGAGAAAAAAGATAATTCCAGCCATTAAAAAAAAAAAAAAAAGTTTGGGATTTTAAGAAGTAGATTCAACAGTAAAATGAACTGAAAAATATTTTTTTGCAATTTTTTACGTTTTTTGCAAAAATGTACTAGTTACTAGTTAAACTCTTTTTTTTTTCACAAGAAGCAATTGATATGTGCCAAAATTTCCATGCCAATAGAGGGAGCATTTCATTTGCCATTTCAGTGCCTTCATTGTGGGGCTTTTAGCTTGTGGCACTTCAATGAAACTCACTCCTTTTCAATGCAAATCCTGCTGTCAGATGGACACTCATCAACCAAAGCACCAAACAGCTCCTTTCTTTGGAAAGCCTGAGTCTTACCTTTTTATATCAGAACTGAGCTACAGGAAAGTGGCTGTGTCAGCTGCCCTACTCTAAGAAAATGTTTGATTTATTACAAAAAATACTTGAAATGATGAGAACCCACTGCCCACGACAAGTACATGAAGGATGAAGGCACAGCCAGGGATGAGATGCACTCTGCTGTGCCCCGTGCTGAGATGCAGTGGGAGCTTTCTGACTGTACAGTAAAAACCTGTAGGGGTGCTTGGGCTGCCTCTGCAGACTCTTCAGGATCTCACTCAAAAATCACTTCTTAAGCTTGTTTCTGCAAATACAGACAAATCTAAGATGGGATCAACAGACTACCTGTTTGAGAAATTGTCTTTTATTTAAAAAGCAATGCATATTCAACATAAATATGAAGCCAGAGGGGGCTCTTTTTATTTACAATGTTCTGGTTAAGGTTGGTTTCTATGGCAGCAGAAAGGAAGGGGGTTGTTTTTTCCCATACACATCCTCCCAGAGGAACTGTTGAATTTAGGAAAATTTATTTAGCTTATTAAAACTATTTTTTATTCTTTGATAATATTCAAAAAGTGATAAAAGATCAGCTACTTGTTATCATATCCCACTTTTACCATTTCATTCAATGTGTCTGCAACTGTACTTTCTTATTGCTGTTCTGTGTTTCAAAAGAGGTGTTTGGGAATACAGCAAGGGCATTTGATTATCCAGCAGCAGCCTAGGTCAGAAAATCACACTGAATAATGACACTAAACTGAGGAGAGTCACAAAATTAGTTATAATTTACATCAGACCTTCAGATGCAGATAGCTCTAGGTTCATAAGAATGACATTAGGGATTGGATAAACAGCTATAAAGCTGAAGATAATTTTTCCAGTTAAAAGTATACACATTTACAGTTTCTACTTCTATGTCTGATAGCAAGAGTTATCAGACATATAATATATATAATATATATGTCTGATATGTGTCATATAATCACCAGCTTATGCTGCAGATAAGGAAAGTTATATTCTAACATGTTCAGGTTAGGTAAAAAGTTGCAGACAAAAGAGTCTACTTTGGTTTTCCACCTTCCAGCCAGGCATTAGTGGGCAAGTTCAAAGGCTCAAAGACTGTGATCTCTTTACATTAGAAGAGAATATATTATACCAATATATTCTCACATGGCACAATATGTAGATCACCTATATAGATCACAATGTGTAGGCAAAAAATGACACGCAGTCTGGCAATCAGCAGTGGTGAACTGCCACAAGGGCAGGTTTAGCATATCAGCTCAGTTATTATTTAGACTGTTAGGCACTTGGAGATTGATCTTAATTCCACTGAAGTCAACAATTATGCTTCTCTTCAGGTCCACGGTAGAGATTTGACACTTTGACTAAATAGCTGCCCTGTTGTTTGACAGTCTTTTACAATAAAATGCATCAAGCTGCACAGCTTCCCAGCACCAGAGGTGTGTCTATATATAACCAACATCTGCTCAAACTTGTGCTCAGTCCAAACCTCCACTGTGTCCACACTGTGCAGGCACAATTTGGGTTTGAATCTGCATAATCCCTTGATGCATACTGAAAGAAGGCAGTGGGGAAAGCTGGACCCCTTAGCTCAAGTCAAACTGCATCAACATCCAGTGTTGATAGGACAGATATGCTACATTAAAGCTTTCTGCTGCCACATATCCCACTTCCTCTTGTAGCAGTGGCTGAGATCAAGAAAACTTCTCATCTACAAGGTCTTTCCTGGGACCCTTTTGTGTGCACATGAACAAATATTGCAAGGACTCCTGCATGTGCCAGCTGTAGGTAACAATCTACACACACACCATATGCACAGCTCAAGGTTTACCTTCCTCTCATGGCAGAATCCCTTAAATTCACAGGGCAAGCAGCTTTGATGCAGTGAAGATTATCTATGCATAACCATCCCACATTTTGTAGGACCTCTTCCACCTTCTCAGCAGCACCAGTCTAACTTCTGGAACAGAGCAAGTAAATCAAGGCCATATAATGCCTTTGGTATTTTTCAAAGGGGTTCAGTCATATGAAAATAATGGCACTAGCATATCTTGAGTCAAAGAACATTGTGATATGGTATTTACACCCTGTACTCATAACTCTTTGCAAACCTGGCCTTATAACCTTCAATTCTGATGCCACAAATATTTACACAGATAAGCAGTTTCTGGGATAATCAACTTTTGCTCAAAACCCCACATTTGAAACACAGTCCAGCTATCTATATCTCTGTGTGAAAAGTGCTGCTCCATTTGGAACACTGCCTTTATCACACCAATGCACTAAAAACGTAACATCTTCGTATTCCAGGATGCCATATTTTTGAGATGTGCTCTGAGAAATTCTACTGGATAAACATTGTCCCTTGAAGCCTTTCAGTTCTACAACTGCTTCATTGCAAGGCTCTCCAGGCACAAAGAAGAGTGGCACCTCATCCCATTGACTGCTCTGTGAATTACACTTCATTCCTTCACAAACCTCTCTCCTCCCCCTCTGAGATGGAAACTGTTCAATTTCTGCTGGAAAGAGATTAAAAAACCTGGATTAAAAAGGCAGCAAAGTGTATGGTGATGTGCCTTTTTCCCTGTCTAGTGAGAACTGTCCCAGAGATGTTCTCTTAAAGTCAGATGAAACTGAATTATATATTTTAATACCACTGAAGGCTAAGTTTGACCTTTAAATATTAATATTTAAATATTAATGAAATAGCAGGAGAAAGCAGACTGACAGGTGTAATACAAGTCAGACAAAATAGCACAGTAAAATTACATCATGCATTGAAATTCTCATTAGTGATAATGAGAAATGCGCTTATAATCCGTGATCTGAAAATGTACTCCAGAAAATCCTAGTAGAATAAATGATCAGAAAAATTTGCTTAAAGTAATTATTCTTATTTTATAACTTTGGGGGAAATTCTGTAAGCGAGAAAGTCAGAAACCTGTACTTATCCATGTAAGTGGACTTTTTCTTTAAATTGGACCCTACTGGATTTGTTTCCTGAAATATTTTACCCATGGGTCTATTTCCATTCCAATAGCATAGGAAAATCTTAATCTTTATATACAGTTCTTCACATTAATTCACTAGTTTGCTCTTTATTAATCAAAGTGTATCTCTCAAACACACCCTGAGTAGTGCTTATACCACTAAAGTTGTCTGAGAATAGCAGAAAATTACATGCTGAAATTATAAACATTTTCCTATTAAGTGCAATAGAACAAAAGGGAGGCAGAATTTTGAAGTAGGATCAGTTTTTCATTCTGCACCTTCACTGCTACATAAAACGGCAAAATCAGAGAAGTCAGGTAGAAACACTGGGAGCTTTCAAATCATTCACACTTAAAATAGTGGTGTAAATCTAGGAGACAATTTTGAGTATGAAACTCAAAGAATCTTAAATGTCTTAAAATCAATGAAAACACAAAATAATAATAATGAAGAAAAGATTAACAGATCCACAGCTGCTTGCTCTCTCACAGGTCTGTGTCTCTGCTAAAGCTGTGCTGTTTAATGGAACGATAATATGTTGTAATTTTTTACAATTAGTTTGTGTATTCTTCTTAAAGATAATTAACTACCTAGAAGGTGTAAAGTTGCAGAAGGTGTAAATGTGTAGAAGTGCATGGTGGAGGTGAGGTTTAACTTCCCTGGAGGAAGTAAATATTCTGCACTGTAGTCAGGCTGGCCAGGGAATTCAATTTAATATATCTCCCAGTGTCTCTCAGCATCACTTGATGTGCCAGACTTATTCAGTGCTTTATCTTCTGTCAGAACAATAAAAGTGAGTAACACTAATTCTGTTGCACAACACAAATGTCTTTATTTTTGCAGATAAATTCCTATCCCAAGTAATCAGGCTCTGGAGAAAGCCTCATAGTGACCAACAAACAGCTGGGCAACATCAGCCAGAGTTAGAGTACTGCAGGATCAGGTAGGTAGAACACAACTGAAAATGGTGTTTTCAAAGGGCATGTCTATTCTGAGGAGGACAAAATCTGTGTGTGTCCTACATCTGAATTGCCAAAACATATCCCTGAAAGGCCAAAGGCTTAGCAGATGGACACAGGAAAGCCTTCCAGACCCTGTCTCTGACAGTATCCAGGATTCCCTACATGCCCTGGACCAGGGTTAAGGATTTATAGTTATCATGGATAAGCAAGCATAATGGTTACTGAGCTGTATCCAAAGGGTATGAGCAACACTCTGTGGCATTGTGCATTGAGCATTTCAACTCAACCAGGAAATACTCATAACCTACAAACCCAGATAAACACCCAGCATGACTTCCCAAACTGCACAGAGGGGCTGCTCAGAGCCAGTTCACTCTGTACTCCCAACAGTCGAGGAAGAGAGACAGACACCACTGGGGAGCTCCTGTGACATTGGAACTGCTTCTTGAAGTGAAGGCTCTAATGCAGGGCCTCTGATACTGTCCATGGTTAGATGGCAGGAATGAGACCATGAATGATTTATTTCAATCATGCAAGGTGTCTGTGGCAGGGGTAGAAACTCCACATGTATTTTCTGAGTTCCAGTCCCATAGCCAACACAGAAATAATTTGATTATATTATTAATGCTGTTTCTTTACACCTATCAATTTACATGAGAATGTTTTAGGCTGTCAGAGAATGGGGGAGTGTAGAAACTAGGCTATATGCCATAAGCTTCTTCTTTGATTCATGCATATCCTCCAATAAGGCTCTGCAATTCTAATACCTGATGTACTCTTGCGTACCTGGTAAATGACCTGTGTTTTACCACTGTGTAAGTAAAGATGGAACATCTCCCTTTGAACGACTCAATGGTTTAATAACTATTAATGAGACATTATGCTTTTAAACATTTCTGGCAAATGATATTTGACATGGCTTTTAGAGGCCTGTAGCATGATGCCGCCTAGAAATGGAAATGTCACATACATAGCTAAGGTAAACTATTTCTGATATTTTATGATGCAGATAAAATAAAATCTTTGGCAAATACACTCAGTGTTATTCATACATCAAGGAGTTTTGCCACACCAAAGAGTTTTACACTTTCAGTGTATCCAAACTTTCAGTATTCCAAACCTGTACTCACATACTCCTTACCATCCACACAGTTCTCACCTGTAGAATCCTGGCAGCTCCAGATATTTGCCTTCTAGATGTGAACAGATCATCTTCCTTCATGCCAAGTTAGAAATAGGGCTCTGCTGGGAGAACTAGTCATCTGCAGGATGTCTACAGGCACGAATGCTGAGGAAAACAGTGCCAAGACATTGAGTCACGTGCACCAAGTTGAACATGGCAAGCTTCAGAAGAAAGGTTAAGGACCTTTACACAAAAATATGACCTGGAGGTCTGTTATCACTCACTTGAAAAACCAAAACCTTTCCTTTACGATACTGACAAATATGATGGGTAAGAATATAGCTGGACATTTGGAGCAACATATTCTTTTCCCTCTGCTTGGTTCTGCAACAAGCTCAGGTAGCAATTAGAACACCTAATAAACATCAGCTAACTTCTATATCTGCTCATCTTATTTTACACTGTCTAAAAGAATGCATTCATTCTATTATTGTTAATATTTCTATTAGTCAGCTATGTGTTGTTTAAGAGAATTTGAACTATTTTTAAAGTGCAAAGCAAGAATTTGCCCCAGTGAAAGACAAAGTGTTGGTCCAAACAACATATGAGTCTGATGTGGTTATGAATAATACATGCTCTCAATCTTTATACTCTTGCCATTCCCATGCACCTTACTGCAGTTTAAAGGAAGCAGTGGTAATGTGGAGAGGCAGCTCTGGGAGTCCAAAGGCCATGATGACTGGGGAGATACAAGATTATTAGTTTGTTACAACTGAATTGTCACAGGTTCTAGTAAATAATTGAAGGCAGAGCCTGGTTTTCCTAAGCTCTGTTTGAGTTGCACTATGTCAATAAGGACAATGACTTAATTTAAGCCACGTTTGTGCCCTCCTGTGCCAGTTTCTGGTGCTTACTCTACAGAAAATCATACAGAAAGGAAAGAAGTTTCTGTTCATGCCTGAAGCCAACAGCTCAAAATAACCTGGTATCGAATACTGCCATGCATCAATTATTTATTCAGTAAGAACAGACAATCATACACCAGGACAGTGTTATCCCACTGGGTTATAAACAGATGTGACACAGATTACATAACAGAGATCAAAAGCACCACAGCCACTTAACTTGATCTCGATCCCCTGAGGAGGCACTGAGCTGTCCGAGAATGTTGACACATAAATTGAAGGACAAGTTAACAGTGAGACAGAGTAGGTCATAGATGTCTCTGGATTACTATGGTTTTGCTGATTAAACACACATGAATGAACTGAGTTTTGTTTCTAAGCCAGTTTTCTGTGAAATGGCCTGCCTTCATATCAAGGGCACAGTCTCAGGCTACTCATTGGCTTCTCCTCTGTGTTACCAGGGAACAGAGAACTGTAATTCAGGTATGTTGAAACAGCCAGGTAAGAAAACTGCACTAAGGCCAATGTGAACCACTGTTCTGTCCGGATTTAGATGATAGTTCAAGATCTGACAACTGAAAGAAGAGCCCCTGGAAGGTATCAGAGCATGCAATGGTTTCCTGTGCCAACAAGACAAGAAATATGGCCCTTCCTTCATTTCAAATTTTTTGCCTATCCTGGGCAAAAGAACAGAACAGAAATTGTGGTCACCAACAGATTGAACTGTGATCCATTAAGAAAGACTGCCATCTCCTGGTTTCTTTGACAACAGTCCTCCTTGGGAAAAAAAAAGAGTCAGTTTAGTTAAAGCTTACGGTTGATAATAAAGTCATGCTTGCTCTGAACCTTTAAGGGAAAATGTCACAGTTAATAAAGGACAGGCAAGTGAAAGCTGGAAAGGCTAATGCATTATGACTGCACGATACAGGTTAAGCCAACGTGTGCAATAATTATAACTATCACAGCTTGACACAGTTTATAAAGGCCTGAACCGTAAAAGCTCGGAGCCCAATAATACAAGCTACTGAGCATTCTCTTCTGGAGTGTTGACTCCCCAAGCTTTTGCTGACTTTCAATCACAAAAAGCAATATTACATAATGGTTAATAAGAATCAGCCATTCTCATTCTCAGGGATATTAAATCTCCTTTTACGGGTAAAAGTGACTTACACCAGGTTTAAGGACATGCAGAACTATGTAGAGCAGAAAAGTAGTGTGAAACTACGGATTTGGGAGCATAATAATAGTGGGCAAGGGAGGGGTGATCCACTCCAAGGAAAATGTGAGAATGAACACTTTTGATACTTTCTTGAAGGTATTCAAGAATGGGCTAAAAATGACAGTCAGCTGGAGGTATCACAGAGTATTTGCACAGATGTTCCCTATTTAGTTTTCTCCTCTGTCCAGGTTGATGAGAATTTGTTCCCACAAGATGCATACTTTGCAATAAAATAGTATTTTACTATCACTTGTATATTCAAATTCTGGTGGTTAAGAGTAATACACTTTTGTTTAATCAATATTACAATAGTGCCCAGAGCTCCCTGATACACATAGGCCCTCTCTTTCCAATATAGACTCTGTCTCTATAGGTCCAATTCAAAGATATTTTTTAAAAATAGTTCTTTCTTCAAAGACTTGCAATCTAAACACAAACAGTGGGAGTGAAGAAGTATGGGTATCCTCATCTTACTGATGAAGATATTCCCACTGTGTGGATAACACAAACAAAATGAGAATGACCTCTTAAGGTAATAGGAGCATGTACAACTCAACAAGACATTGAGGTCTGTCCTCACAAGTGCCACACTTTGGATGTCTTCAATGAAACAAATGTTTAAAGCATAAATATCACTTTGTACATAGGCAAGTTGTCTGCATTACTGAATTCAGAGGCTTGAGCTCAAGGAGCTGAATTGTAATAAGAAGTATGCTGACATCATTGTTTAATCAATTATTTGTTTAATTTAAGATTTTAAACCCCTTTTTCCTCAAAGAAAGAATTTTGTATTGTCCAGAGTAAAGGTAAAGGGGATTTCAAACTGTTACATGAAGAAAATATTACTCTTCAGCACAAAAAGGTTTACACATTTTAGGAAGATATATAACAATTCAGGTCATGATGTCTGAGAGCGGCTCACAATTACCATTCCATCCTTCTATCAGCTTTCAGACTTCCAGGTAAATGTACAAAAATTAATTACACTGAATAAAACTCAGAAAAATATAGCACTCATACATCATCTTTTTCACTAACAGTATAAGAAACATAGGGCTATTACTCAATGAAGTAAAATCTGATTCCAAATTTCAGAATCTTCTTTAAAACAATGATTAAAAAACTGATAAATGGCATGACAGAATTTTTTATAAATACTCAGCATGGTGGAAAAATTTTGCAGTGACCATGTTCCAGGATAGGTAAATGAAGGAACACACGTGATGGATGACTTTACCAAAAAAAAGAAAAGGTAACCCAAATCCTTCATTCTCTTTCCTCTTCAACTAAAGGCATTTGTGTACTGGAGCTCTCTCACAGCAAGGGTGACACCTTGTGTTCATTCCAGCCACAAACTGTTACTAATCCGCCTCCATCCAGCTGCCATGCACCCAGGATATCCCTCCTCTTCAAACTTTATCTTCAAAAGATTTGCAAAGAATTTTAGCTGACCCTATAAATTTCCCTTACTGTCTCAGATTTCATACTCTCTTTGCATTTAATCATGACCTTGTATCATTGGAACATAGCTACTTTAAATGAAGATCTGTAAATGATAAAGCAATATAAAAGACACGCTCCTTCTGAATAGGAGACAGTAATATATTTACTAGGATTCTTTAAATCAATGAGGGCACTGTAAAAGGAATGCCTTTTATGCCTGAGAAAACTCTTATTTTAAGGATTATGAACCTATCAGTCTGTAAGTTATAAACCAGTTGCTACACCTGTAGTTTGATTAATCTGCTAATAAATCACTTGATCCTACTCGTAGCCTTTGCAGCATTTTGAGAAACCTGCACTAAGTTTTTTTAAAAACAGGAAAACATTAAAAATTGGATCTTTGTATGTAAAAAAAGAATATTTTGAATTTACATACTGTCTTAATAAAAGTGGCTGTCATGTGCAAAACAGGCTATTTATCAATATCTGCTAGGGTTTATGGAACACAGGAAGCAAACAACTGTAAACAGCCTCCTAAAATAGAACAGAAAATGTTTGATTATTATTTCATCTGATTCGGAAAAGCAGCTTCTGAGGACACCAAAAATATTTTGCAAGTTTAAAATACAAATGTCAGAAACAAACTGTAAATAAAAATAAAATAAAATAAATAAAATAGAATCTAAACTCTTCAGCTGTGTGCCATGCATAATTCTACACTACAGTTATCCTCATGGTACACTCCTGCCTGCCAGTGGTACATTACAAACTGTGCACTGCTTTCACATTATGTGTTTTTTGTTCTCTCATTGCCTCTGTGAGGGTAAAAATTTGCACAGCACCTGGTATTCCCGAAGATCTTTTGTTTGCAGTGTGTAGGTGATAAATATAAAATAATCTCTTACTGCAAGGAAGAACTACAGCATTTCATACAAGGTGGCATTTCCTGGACTTTGGTCCTCTGTGTGTCAGAGGAGATCATGCATTAGAACACTTGCAATAGTTTCAGTTCCAGTTGTAAAATATGGGCTGAATGAGAAACTTCCTGAAAAAGTCACAGACATGACTTGAATCCAGCTCCACTGCCATGTCCACCAAGTGTGGTGGTGTCAGTTATGACTGAGACAAGACCCACATGACAAGGGAGACATTATCCGAAAGCAGTATTAAACAAAACCCCTAAAAAGATGTGATTATGAGAGCCTTCCTTGCTTTTTCCGAACATGGATACCTTACTCTCCTTATAAGCCATACTCTAAATTCCCTCAGATTCAGTGATATTCAATTATACCCTACAAAGACATGATTTGTACCAGCAATTTCTAACTCACATTAACATTGACATGTTCTATAAATCAAGTCATCTATTTTCTATGTGATATATCTGAATATATCTGTATCTATGCCATTTATATCAGTTCATGTTTGGGTAAATTTTCTCTGTCAAAGTCCACATTTCAGAATTACACATCTCCATTAAATCAGAAAATTTATTATTTCTGCAGATACCTTTGTACCCATCATTTGAATATGTACACAGATTGATAAGATAGACACATTTGAAAAAAACAAAAATCTGATTCTAAACCAAGTCCCTTTGTATTACTGTCTGACAGATAAATTTGCTCTAACATGGGAAATTATAATCCGTTAAAAATGAAAAGACAGCTCTGAACATTTTTCCAGTTTGTGGCTGCAATCAATAAAAGGTTTAGTTTTCTAGTTCAGAACTTTTAGCTGCATGGTGCAGATGTTCATAAATTACATCAGTGTTGATTTTTATCATGTCCAACCTAAGACATCAAGAAAGCATTTTTTCAGAAATACTGATTTCTGAAAATAAAACTTGTCTTCTTTAATTCAGCTCTGTGCCCAAACTCCTGTATTAAAAAATGGCTACACACTTTTGCTTTGTGATCTTTTCTAGATGGGATTTTGGTACCTTTCGTATAAATTACCACCTTCTACCTGAAATGATACAACTGAAATCAATGACTACTCTGTGTTACATTTTAATCAACACAAGTTAGCTGATGGTAAGTAGGCACAAAGGTTTTGAATATGGCTTTGAGGATGAATTAACTCTGGGAGATAAAATACTGACATTGGCAGCCCATTAAAAACATTCATCTTTGCAGATAAATTCAGAGTACCTCATAGGAACTTATTCAGTTCTATAAAGGCTTTACTAACACAAAACATGTTTCCCTACAAACCTTCCTGCAAGATCATGTGCAGAAAATTTGAGACATTTTGACAACAACTCAATAACCATTTGAGAAAATCCTGTTGTTAGTAATGATAACCTGATAAGTCAAGCAATTAGGAGTGAATGTATTGGACAGAAACGACACTTGTATTAGGGGAGAGTCACACACTCTCTAAGAAATGCCAAAATTCATAGAAAAACTTTTAACACGAGTTAGTGGTTTCAATTACTGTCTAGACCTGTCACAATAATATTATCATTATTATCTTCTGAGTTTTTGTTTTGGTTTTTTTTTTTTTTTTTTTTTGTACTTTCTACAATTACAGTTTGAAAAAAAAAAACAACTAAATTCTAGAAGGAAGCTCAAAAACACATGCTTTGAAATTTCCAGAGAAGCACTTTTTTTTTTGTTAACTCTAACTAACATGTTTTACAAGATATTGACAGAAAGCAATTTTGGAGCCCATGATAATTTTGCCACATAAAAAATCTGTAAGTTCTAAATTCTTCTACGTAATGCCCTTACATCTGCGTACACATATGCAAGACCATCTTTTGTCTAAAACGTTTTCCTTGTGTGCCACGCTGATTGTAGCCAACAGACAGAGCCAAGACACTCTGGTCAGTGAGATCTGACAGAACTGATCTGGCAGTGGGATCTGATCTAACATGTTCTCAGGACACTTTATCCATGTGGGCCTTGTGCCACACTAATGAGATTTCACAAAGACTTGCCAAGTCAGACAGAACCCAGCATGGACACCGAGGTGAGTTCTTTACGTAGGCTCTTACCTCATCAGGGTTTCCAGGTCCTAATTCTTGGCAGAGCTGGCGGTGTGATGACACAGGTGAAAGCAAAAATAGTGACATCTTGGCACTACTTGCTAAGATGAGAACATGAAGACCATGCCATGCCCAATGGACATAACTTTACCCTCCCTTAGTGTATTAGTGTCAGCTCCCTGCTGTCCAGATTTTTATACATTTTATCCGCACAATGACCATATTTCAGAAAGATGCCTCGCCCAGGTTAAATCTGGATCCAAATAGTAAACCTAGTCACGTCCATATAAATCAGTACAGACTAGGAAGAGCGAAACAAAGTCTACTTAAATATACATTCTGTAAATGCAATGTAAGGTAGCCGAGAAGAAAATATGCCCAGAACCTAAAATTACACTGAGCTGCAGTAAGGAACTTTCACCTGCTTCAAATTAAACAGGTAAAACTGGGTTCCTCTGGAGTTTGTACTAAAAGCCGTCTTTGCTGAGGAGGGATCAGTTTCGTTTCAAATGCAGCTGATGGAAATGGCAAGAATCCATTCAATTTAATAAAGCAGTGGCCAGGCATGTTATCCAGTCTGTGAAAGTCCGGACAGGATCACATGGTTCACAGTCTGAAGCTCTGGCAAGACAAATTTAATTCGCATCCTGGTGATCCAAATGACCTATGCAAGACAATAAGTACAGATGGTGAAAAATTACTTTTGTTTCACCTCTAACATCACTAGCTTTAAAAAAGTTAAAATTATGTGCGATAAACACTTCGAGCTTAATATAGAAATAGTTCTGCAGTTTATTCTGTGTTACAGCAAGGCATGGCGGGCTGAACCTCACACAGGTCGTAGTCTCGGGTCTCCGGGAAGGCGCTGGTTTCTGGTTTCGGGTGGGAAAGCTACGGCACATCCCTGGGCTGTCTGTGCCCTCTGCTGGTCGGGAAGCAGCCCATGGGCCGCGTGTCAGCCTTCGGGAATCACTCTTGGGCAGGAGCAGGGAAGGGACTCTTGCCCTGTGCTCGGCACTGGTGATGCCGCACCGCGAGTGCTGTGCCCAGGTCTGGGGCCCTCAGCTTCAGCACACTGAGGGGCTGGAGTGAGCGCAGAGCAAGGCAGTGAGGCTGGGGAAGGGGCTGGAGACCGACCCCGATGAGCAGCGGCTGAGGGAGAGGGGGGTGTTTGGCCTGGAAAAAAGGAGGTTCAGGGGGACATTCTGCCCTCTGCAGCTCCCTGACAGGAGCGGGCAGCCGGGCGGGGCCGGGCTCTGTTCCCAGCGACAGGACAGGAGCACACAGCCTCAAGCTATGGGGAGGTTTAGGTTGGACATTAGGAGGAATTTCTTCACAAAGGGTGATTAAACATTGGAATAAACTGCCCAGGGAGGTGGTGGAGTCACCATCCTTGGAAGTGTTTAAGGAAAGCCTGGATGTGGCACTGAGTGCCACGGAGTAGTCGACGTGATGATTTTGGTCATAAGCTGGACTCGATGATCTTAGAGCCCTTTTCTAACCTAACTGATTCTTTAATTCTGTCACTCTGTCCCGTTGAACATTTGTAACCATGGGTGGAGGCAGCACCACCGGGCAGACGGGTATTGTGAGGCTGGGGGTGGTTTGCGTGGGACACGGCGATCCCCTCCTCAGGGAATCCCGGGGCGTGTGTCCGCCTCGGCGGCTGGAGCGCGGGGCCGGGATCGGGGATCGGGGATCGGGGATCGGGGATCGAGGATCGCGGATCGGATCGGGGATCGGGGATCGGGGATCGGATCGGGGATCGGGGATCGGATCGGGGCCGGGCCCAGCGCGGCGCTGCCTCCGCCGGGCCCCCAGAGGGCGCTGCCCGGAGCCCGTGAGGCCCCGCGGGCGGCGGTTCCGGCGGCTCCCGGACGCGGCCTCCCCACGTGTGCCTGGAGCGCGGGGTTCCTGCTGCCGCTGCCGCGATGTCCGTGCCGGCGGCTGCCAGCAACCTGCCCATGCGGCTGCTCCGCAGGAAGATCCACAAGCGCAACCTGAAGCTGCGGCAGCGCAACCTGAAGTTGCAGGCGGCCCAGGGGGCAGGTAGCGCAACCTGAAGCTCCGGGCGGCGCCGCGGAGGCTCTCCCCGGCGGAGCGCTGGCGGAGCTGTGGCTGACTTTGTGTTCTCTCCCCTCTCTCTTTGTCTCTCCGCCGTGCAGTGCCCTCGCCGAGCGAGGCGGCTTCCCAGGGACTCCCGGAGGAGGAGGAGGTGGAGGAGGTGGCGGTCCCAGAGGTGGATGCAGCGGCCGAAGAGGGAGCGGAGCCTGCGGACGCTGCCGGACCCGGCAGCGGGGAAAAGAAGAAAAAGAAGAAGAAAAAGAGGAAAGCGGTGGCCAACGGAGGAGATGGTGCGTGTTCTTAGCAATGGCAGCGTGTCTCTCAGAGCTGTGTTAGCCTCCTTTGGGTTCCTGCTTGTCGGAAAGTTTGAAGTGCCATGTGCCGCTCAAGTGTGCGTTTTAAAGTCCCCAAGATCTAAAGCTTTACATGTTTCATTCCAGCTGCGATATTTGAATTCTTAATTCATCCTAGCAGTCAGTTTCATTGTTTCATAGAATTCCGCGTTGTTCCAACATTGATCGGATGTTTTTCTTGTTGATTATTCAAATATATGCCCTGTGTTTCAAGGTAGAGCTCTGGCAGATGGGTGCTCTCTGTGCCTGGCTGTGCAGACAATACAGCTTTTTAGGAACATGTCCAGCCTTTGGCAACATCGATATATTATCAAACTGAAGTGTACTGGAAAACTACCAAAAAAAAAAAAANAAAAGGTAATTGGTTAGGAAAACAACCAAAAAAAAAAAAAAAAAGGCACTTTCCAAATATTGCTAGATTTGCATATATTTTTATATATCTATATTTATATAGATAATATATAGATATATATATAGGTATATATATAGACATACATGAGAAATAGAAGCTTCCAAACTGTATTTGGTTTTTGTGACATTCGTCATGGTTATGCCAGTGAAAAGGTTGCTTTAATCTCTGAGGATTCAGGTACTTAAAATGCAATATTTCACATATCCTGAGCACAAACAGTGTTGGAAATTTGATGTCTGCATTGCAGATGGGAAAGAATTTTGTACCTTGTTCTAGGATAATTTATCTTGTTTCCACACAAAATATCATATGGCATACATCAAGCTACAGTGTTTCACTATGCAAAGTGGGCTGTGTGGAAGGAACTTTGGGATTTTTGCTCTGTGCCTCAGAAAATTCCATAGAAACCTTGCCTCTTCTACAGCTCTGTTCCACGCTATGGAAAAATCATGAGTTTTGTACATGTTTACAGACTAAAGAAATTCAGTCTGTGGGACAATTTTTCATGATTAACAGGATCTTTATATTTCTAACTGACTTTTCATCTGGAAAATAATACTCCAGATACAGAAGCCAAAAAACCAAAAACTGAAGAAGATGAATCTGCAGAGGTAGAAGATGGAGATAAGCAGGACTCTGGAGAGAAGGAAGTGGAAGAGGAGGAGGATGAAGTACCCAGTTTACCTCTAGGTCTAACAGGTATCTTGTGTTCTCTTTTTCATGTGTGTGCAAAATCCCAAGGTCTAACACTCTCCTTCCAGAGAAAGTTCAAGTTTTCAAATGACCTTTGCAAGTCAGGTGTTTGAATGCATGATGTGACACTGGCAGCTGTACAGTAACCCAGTTACTGTTCTTGGAAATTTGCATTATATACACACTTGTTGGTCTTAAAATTATTAGTGAAAAGTGGTTTTTAAACCTATATACACACATGCTTGTCTGTAAAGGACGAAACCCATGAAGAGCAAGCTGGAGGTGTAGAACTAGTAAATTTGGCGTAAGAAGCAATACATTCATCTTCATTTCTATTAACTCTGTGTAATTTCTTATGAACTCATTAATACATAGTATTTTGCTAATTTCTTTGGACTTTATGGTAGCATGCAATAAAAAAAAGTCTTTTGATTTTTTCATATAGGTCAATTTGAACTGGTTAATCTCAGATGGCAGATGAAATTGAAGAAATAGGTTTAAATATTTTTCATTTTTCCCCTCACTTCAGGTGCTTTTGAAGACAATTCTTTTGCTTCCCTGGCTGGTTCTGTCAGTGAGAATACATTGAAAGGCATAAATGACATGGGGTTTACACACATGACCGAAATTCAGCATAAAAGTATTAAGCCACTTCTGGAAGGCAGGTAAGAAGTAGGGCTTTTTAATCACTCTAATGACCCCAGATGTTTTGTAAATTTTGCTGGCATGCTACACACATGGATCATAGAATCGAGTCATGGAATTGTTAAGGTTGGAAAAGACCTCCACGATCATCAAGTCCAGCTTTTCACTGATTGCTGTGACCTTCATCTGTCACCAAGCTCTTAGTACCAGCTCCCCTGGTCTTTAAGCCATGTTAGGTTTTTACATTGTCAGCCCTGATCAGAGTGGGATTGTTCTTTTCCCTGTATGGTCTACTAAATATTTCTTTTTTTAACATTGCTTGCAGGGATATTTTAGCAGCTGCAAAAACAGGCAGTGGGAAAACACTTGCATTTCTCATTCCTGCAGTAGAGCTCATCTACAAGCTGAAATTTATGCCGAGGAATGGTAAGGCTCTTCATTTCACAGCTGAATTTTACCATAATGCAGCCACTTAGGGGGATTTGGATGAGTTGTAACTCACTCCTGTCTGATTGATGTGTTTTTTAGGAACAGGTGTAATTATTCTTTCTCCTACTCGAGAGCTGGCTATGCAAACCTATGGAGTCCTTAAAGAACTTATGAATCATCATGTTCACACCTATGGTCTGATAATGGGGGGCAGTAACAGGTCAGCAGAAGCACAGAAGCTTGGAAATGGAATCAACATCATTGTAGCAACACCAGGAAGACTGCTGGATCATATGCAGGTAGATAAAATATTGATGTCTAATCTGGTCATTAAAACATAATAAAACTCCTTTCCCTGTCTCACTGTGAATTTGTAAATCTTCTAGAACACTCCAGGTTTCATGTACAAGAACTTGCAGTGTTTGGTAATTGATGAGGCAGATCGAATCTTGGAGGTTGGATTTGAAGAAGAAATGAAACAGATCATAAAACTTTTACCAAGTAAGGAAAAAAAAAAAATCTATCTTTCCTGGAAATCACTTGACTAACATTATGTCTTCTTTCTGACTCAATTATTATAAGAGAAGTCATTAATTTTTATAGTTCTGTAAATGAACTTTGTAGTGGTTGTCTTACTCTATCCTTTTTTTCTGCTAGCCAGTTTATATTACTTGTTCAGCATAATTTATCTGAAGAGTTTTCATGTGCTCTTTAGAGATATAATTCTGTTAATATAAAATCATTTTAACATCTACATTTTCTCATTCATTTTTCTCTGCCTGTGTATTTCCTGGAATTCATTATTTCCTAATAAGGTTTAAATATAAGGAAAAGGTCAGGAAACTGACTTGCAGTTCAATCTTTTTTCATACTTTGAGACCAGTATTTTAAAGAAGTTTAAGTATTTACCTTAAATTTTTCTTTTACTAATTTTTCATCTAGCTATTCCTTGTAAAATGATGTATTAAACACAATCACAGGAGTTTTTTTAAACAAAAATATTGTAGTATTCATGGAAAATAATTTAGATTTCGAAGATTGATCTCTGTTTAAGTTGTTTTGTCTGAATTGGATTGCAAATGATTATTGCATTTTTACAGCAAAAGCACATTGTGTTTTGATAGCAGTGTTAGGGATTTTGAGGGGGATGACAGCCAAACATGTGCACCCCATAATACAACTACACCTCTTTGTTCATCAGTAGCAGTGTTTGAATTAGAATTTAATTGAAAAAAAGTAGAAGACTTGCCCAGGGAGCTTTGCAGTTAGGAGATTTTGACTCTCTATTTGAATTCTTTAAAAAGTGAGGCTGTCTTTCAAATACTTTTGCAGAGCGCAGACAGACAATGCTTTTCTCTGCCACACAAACCAGAAAGGTTGAAGATCTGGCAAAGATCTCTCTGAAGAAAGAGCCACTGTATGTTGGGGTTGATGATAACAAGGAGACAGCAACAGTAGATGGCCTTGAACAGGTAAGACACAGTGTTAGAAGAAAGGGTGTGATCTGTGAACACCCCAAGCCCTGTGAGGTTTTCACTTGGGATGCTTCAGATGTACTTCACTGTTTACCCATCTGGTGTGTTTTTTTCACAAAGTAACTCTTCCTTGATGTAATTGTATTACTGAAAAACAAGTTTTCTCCTTACTGCTTTTATTTAACAATGTTTAAAAATTTTGCAGGGCTATGTAGTGTGTCCATCGGAAAAAAGATTCCTTTTGCTCTTCACATTCCTCAAGAAGAACCGGAAGAAGAAACTGATGGTATTTTTTTCTTCATGTATGTCAGTAAAGTACCACTATGAATTACTCAACTACATTGATCTGCCTGTTTTGGCCATTCATGTAAGTGTCTTATTCATTGATTTATTTTTAATTATTCTGATAGTACCTGTTAACTCTTAAAGACTTTACATTTTGTCTTGTTTGTTTCAGTCCAGTTTCTCATAAACAGACACCTTGCTCACAAAACTGGTGATGGTCTTGATTAGTCTGTAGAGAATGGAGATAAAGCAAAGATTATATAATAACAACACTGCAGTAATAAGACTTGCTGGTTTTTGAGCCAGGGCTGAACACTGATATTAATTTATGCTCTGTATGTAGCAACATTGCTGTTTTCTCCCAAGGGGTTGCCTTTCACAAGCACTAAAACGCAGTATGTGGAGCAAAGCTCTTGTCAGACAAATCCAAAATCTCTGATCCCTGAAGTGTTTGGTGCTTTTCCTAAGCCCAGGATGATGATTGATTTTACTGTGCCAGTTCTTACTTTTGGATGAGTGTTGTAAATTTTTTTCAAAACCACAAAATGCATAATTTAGAACAAAGAATTAACTGAAAGTCTATGAAGCAGTTACAACTAACCACAAAAGTCCTTTCTAATTTTTTTTGTGGGGGAATTTTTTTGCTATTCTTCAATAGAACTGTGACAAGTATTGGTTTTGTTTGGTTGCTTGCTTTTTTAACCTGTAATCTGTCTAACATTGCTAAACTTGCAAATGTCCTTTTTCTGAACTTAAAAGATGTGTATTGTCCTCATGAGAGGAATGTTGATGGCAATTTTTAATGTTATGGGAGATGTGGGGTAACCTCTGAGAGATGCCTCTTCATGTAACCCTGTGCTGTTCATTTTTTCCTTTGTTTCTTCACTGCAAAATGGTCCTGCTTGGTCTGTACAAGACCACGATTTGGAAAGATGTCTCAAATTATTTTTTTAGTTGCCATTTCATCCCCAGTGTGTTTGTTTCCTTTTAGGGCAAGCAGAAACAGACCAAACGTACTACAACATTTTTCCAGTTCTGTAATGCAGAGTCTGGAATACTGCTGTGCACTGATGTAGCTGCCAGAGGATTGGATATTCCTGAGGTTGACTGGATTGTGCAGTATGACCCTCCAGATGATCCAAAGGTAAGTTAAGGGAATAGACAAGTGTCACAGCAAGAAATCCAATTCTGACTACAGACTTAGTTGCAGAGAAAAGCTGAAACTGCTGCTTGACAGAGGTCAGGATTCAGCCATGGTCATATCCTGCTGCTTTCTTTCACTCCACCAGCTCCTAGGAAATGCTGCTCCTAGCTAAGACCTTTGTTGCCTTTTTAAGAATTGCTTTTTAAAATATTGTTTGTGCTGTGAAATTAAAATCTAATCATCTAAGCAACCAAACACTTCTCAAGAGGAGTGTGAGTTTTCGTGTGCATCCCTGAGCTTTTCCAGTTGAAATTTGCTTTTTGTTTAAAGATAATATTCTTATTTGAATAAGTGTCTACTTTAAACAAGTGAAATTCAAAAAACTGAAGTTCTGACAAATACACCAAAATCAAGGTTTAATTTTCACTTATAGCAGACTAAGATTTTTTTTCTTCAGTGAAAGATAAAATACTTTAGTCAGGGGCTCTGTCTCAGCCTGGTGTTGCTTGGCACCCTCAGCACTTGGTTTCCCTCATCCATGTGTCAGTGCTGAGAAAAAGCCTTAAAAATAATGAACACTGCATTACATTATATTGAGGTTCACTTTGGTGTATTTTTTGTTGATTATTAAGCCTGCCTGACCTTGTTGCTTGTTACTCTTTCCAAAAGGAGTACATCCATCGTGTTGGTAGGACTGCCAGAGGAATAAACGGGAGAGGACACGCTCTGCTCATTTTACGCCCAGAAGAACTGGGTTTCCTTCGTTATCTAAAACAAGCCAGGGTAAACTTTATGTCTACATTAATTTTTTTTTTTACTGTGCCTCTGTTTTTTAAAGCTAAAACCTTTTGGTTTGTTTTGTTTTTTCAAAGCTCAGTTTCATTTTGTTTAATTCCAGAAGAAGCACAGTCTTCTTCTTCTATAGGTAATCATTTTAATAGGGTAGAACTGTGCACAGAGTTTCTTGTTTGCTCTCCTTATGGGCTTGTTTTGTGACATGTAACTAAAGTGGTTTAACTTCTAAAGCAAAAGTGGTAAAAAACAGTGTTAAACTGAGTGTCTCTATTACTCTAGCTTAAAGGCAGTGGTAATACTGTCATATTGATGTAAAGGCACTTTACAGATACAGCTGTGGTATTAAAAAAAAATCTGTTATCTAGCAGGTTGTTTTCTATTTGTCCTTGGTGTGAAACCCATTCACTGTATTTACACAGTGTAGATAATTTTGATACTTCATTTCTTCTTTTGTTTTTAAGGTACCACTAAGTGAATTTGAGTTTTCTTGGTCAAAAATTTCAGACATTCAGTCTCAGGTATGATGTGCCTTTATACTTCAACTGCTTTGATTATCTTTATTATAATTTGTGTGGAGAATGTTACAGTCTGTAATGACTGCAGCTCAGAAATATGTGTGCTTGTTTAGGAATGCTAGTATATAGTCCATGTATGTTTTTAATTAGCTAGTGTTAATAAAGCGCAGCATCAGCTAAACTTCTTTTGAGCTCCTGTCCTACAAAAATAGCCAAGGAGCACAGAGTTGAGTGGAACAGTGTAGATGATGCTGAAGATGGGAATTTCTATTGTTGATTACTTCTGTGAATCATTCTTTTGATAAGAGCTCTCTAAAGTTCTTTGCAGTAGCTTGAATTTAAAATAGCAAATACAACAAGCAGTGAAGACAGTCCTTATAGAGAGAGGTTCCTAATTAAGCATAGTCAGGAAGAAATGGAGCTTATTTTTAGAATGCTGAATTAAAGTATGTCAAACATCAAATGAGACACTGGGATCTAATGAATATAGGGAACTTGGTCCACGTTAAATAAAACATCTCCGTCTACAGTGATGTATCTGCATTTTTGGTTTAGAATTAATACTGCTGATTTCACAATGCATTTTTACTGCAATAGATCAGACTGTGCACAGGATTGCATGGAATCACACAGTTCAGATGTCAGGCTGGCAATCCTCATACACATGGTTTCATGGTGTGGCTGCAGGTGTGTTGTCCTTCGTGATTAACTTGTTTGGGACAACCCAGTTTATTTTTCTGTGAATTTTCATATTTCTGAGGCTTTGTACTGTAATTCAACTTCAGGCTTTTTTGTCCCTTTACTTGTTTATAAAAGCATTTTTACACTTGTATGTTCACTCTGCTATTGCAAGACAGCTTTGCTGAAGTGAAGAGGGAATGTCATTGCCACTCACACAGTAAATAATCTTTTGAATGTAATTTATAGAGGTTTTAACAGCTATAATTATTTTTGTCTCTTGTGGGATTTTTTTCCTTCACCAGCTGGAAAAACTGATAGAGAAGAACTACTTCCTTCACAAGTCAGCCCAGGAGGCATACAAAGCTTACATCAGAGCTTACGACTCCCATTCTCTGAAGCAGATCTATGATGTCAATAATCTGGACCTTCCCAAAGTCTGCCTTTCGTTTGGTTTTAAAGTTCCTCCATTTGTTGACCTCAGTATCCTTTTACTGCAGTGCTTCAAAGCTGAATTTCTGCCTTATAAATGTTCAGTGCAACTTGCTGAATTCCTATGGTACCTCGAGTTCTGCTGTTTTGTTGTTGGGGTTGGGTTTTTCTGCTATTATTCATAAAAATGCATCATGCTCCAACATTACTTTATCTAAGGAAATGTAAATATTGCAAATATTATAACTCTAAAAATGCCTACAAACATTTCTTGTAGCACATGTCCATGGTGTACATGCTTCATTTGGTGTGGGGCAGATACTAGAATGCATGCATGTTCCAAAGTACTCTTCTCCTCCATGCAAAATTGTTTTCATTGAAATTTGCTTGCTTAAGTTTTGTAGTCATGGAATATTGACATAGAGGGACAAGAGCAGGAAATAGAAGACTATTTAAATTACTGTCAAAACTGACTGGTTGGAATTTGAAGCAGTAGTACTTTGGACAGTTTAATTGGACAGCTGATGGAGTATTTAGAACCACAGGCACAAAGTTTTGGGTTTCTCTGTAATTAGGCAGCTCAGCTTTTTTTTTGTAATTCTGTTATTTTTTCTCACATCAATAGCCCTTACAAACTCCAAAATGCAATATTTCAAATTATTCCTGTTTAAGTTCTTTAACCAATAAAATTTCAGATGTGAACAGCAACCATGGAAGAAGACTACAGAAAAGAGGTGGAGGTGGGGGATTTGGCTACCAGAAATCAAAGAACGTCCACAAAGCAAAAATCTTCAAACACATCAGCAAGAAATCTGACAATCGGCAGTTTTCTCGTTAATTATGGTCATTAAAATGCCTTGGGGCCTTGGAATAGCCTACCTTGATCAAGTTACTTCCAATTTAAACAGCTCCTCCTCAGTTTTTAGGTCTCTAAAGATATTTTTTCTTCTGGGAACATCTTTTATTTTTCTCTTCAGGAAGACTTTTTGGAACTGAGGCTAAAGGAGAAATAGGCCAGCTAATTTTGCCATACTTGTTGTAAGGAAGAAGACCATTTAAATTACCTTAAGTCAATACTACAGAGATTTTTATTAAAGAAAGAAAGAATATTTTTAGGTGTTGTAGAAGAATTTGCTTTACATTTACCCTTCTTTCTATGCATACCTCTGAAAATTCTTAAGAGTGGACAACATAAGGGCATCGTGAGAATAAGATTTTGCTCACATGAATGATTACAAGGGATTTTAATGCTGCAGAACTCTGCTTTGGCCATCAAATATGCTGAAGAATATTGGAAGATTCCTTTAGAACTGAACCATGGATGAATAATTAAGACTGTACAAGCTTGTGATTAAGTTCGGCCATGGTGTCTGTATAACAAGTAGTGTCCAAAATAAAAAAAATCTCTTACACCAATTCTGAGACATGATTAATACTGGTTTAATGTTGTGATATCATGGGAACACTCTGGTGAAATACTTGGTTTTCCATCATGTTCCATTTAAATCTGAATTTATTCATCTGGTGATGTCTAGTGTATTCTGCAAAGAATTAAGGAAAGCAGATTACATAAATTGAAGCACTCAGCCCAGGTAGTGTTTTTTAAGATGCTTCATAACCTTGCTGAAGTGAGAAGTTCTTCAATTGTATCTTGTAAATTGCAAAAGTGTATTGCTTTTAGGTGTTAATAAGATCAGATCAGTGATGGGCAAAGCCAAAGATACTGCCACAGAACTGAGGGGGTGAAGAGACTCGATAAGAGAAAAAGTGAAATGGGGTATAAATATACTAGAAGGGTCTTTTGAAGGAAGAATGTAAAAGACTGACATGGAAGAGGGTGGAATACATACCACAGACAGGAGAAAATGTGGAGACCAGTACAAGAAGAATACACAAATTGGGTAAAAGAGTAATTGTATTACATATATTATTTCCATCTCTCTGCCATTGTAGCAGTAGGTAACTGCTCTTACCAGGCTACAGTGGTGTTGGGAAGTGTTTAAAAAGTGTTCATGCGTCAGTGAAAGACTAAAATGTCACAGAATCCAGAAATGTGGGCCACGTGTGATTACAGTAAAACAGCTTTTAATGTATATTTAAAATGTAACCCAGGAGCAGTTATGAATACAAAAGCATAAGTAGTTATTCCAGCATAAATTGGAATGTTGTTTCTTAGGTCTTCAGAAGTAGCATATCAGATTTAAAACTGATACATGCATTGAAGTACTTAAAAAAAAGAAATCAGTGAACTTTCTTTTCATCCTTGGGGAAAGCAGATCATTTTTGGGGGGGAGAAATAATAGGACCATTCTAGTACTTCCACCATCCAGAACTGAGCATTGCCTGGTTTTCTCTCTTTTATGAAATGGCTGACTTTAGACCCTAGTGGGCTTCTCAAGATTTCTAATGTCAAAATAATTTTGTTACTAGAATTTGAATGTGCTTCTAAGCTTGCAATGAAATAGCAAAATCTCCTCTGAAGGGTAAACAGTGCTGAACATGATGCCTGTCTCATTGAGTTCTAATCTTTGATTCTGGGTTTTCTTATAAATTTTTACATAATAGATGTCAAAGTAATGCTCATGTCTTTATTAATAGCACATCTTAGGAGTTCTCTCTCAGATCTATATCATCATAGAGTTTAAGGCTTCTGTTTATACCTGCCAGCTGTGCAGTTACTGTATGGGAATTAATTTTCATTAAAGCAAAAGAAACGCTGAGGGACTCATTAGATGAACTGCAAAATTAATTACTTGGAAAGAGATGTAAGCAAAGCTGCAATAAACCACTGTGAAGATCAGAGTGTGGTTATGTGGGCACAAGCAGTGGCTGCAATAGTGTGGAGTATTTGTGTGGAAAAGAGCTGGGATGTGGAGTCAGTGACCACTTGTCTGACCATGGCCAGAACTGGTTGGGCTTAAAAGTGCCTTAAAATTGCTGCCACTTCTCTGTGTAGGCAAAGGCCTGCCTCATGGGGAGCTGCTTCTACCTGTCACTGGTTTGGGAACAGCAGGCTGACTGCTCTCCCAGCAGTTTCAATACTCTAGCTCCTCCTAATTTTTTCTTTGCAAGAGCTGAGGCACTGTCAGCTTCTGAAGTCTGATACGTGGAAAAGCAACAAAACAGGGGCTTGGCAAGAGCCTGCACAACTCCCTGTGTTATTTGGTTTGCTTGTTTTTAATTTCTGAATTTTCTGCTATGAGGAAATCTTTGAAACAATCTTACCTAGGGGATAGAAAGTCGGGATGGTATTGCTCTAGAGTAATAGTGGCTTACGCTGAAGAAAAAAAGTTAACACTTACTTAAACATAGATGTGTAATACCCTCCCTGTAATACCCTGCTTCTACATAATCAGCTCCAATTTCCTGGTTAAGCAGAAGAGAAATTCATGAGCTGAGACTTAAGTGGGAATTAAAAGCTTCCTATCTTGTGCAGATGCAATTAAGTTTTGCTTTGTTTATGAAATCATAAATGACAAATAGTTTCAGATGAAATATCTGTGTATTGGGCAGCATCTATTCCACTATGGTATTGCAAGAAGCGCAAAAGATTGTCAAACTGATTGGAAATCTAACATTTCCTTTGCAGCTTCCCCTGTTATCAATCTTGTGAGCAGTTAATAGACCTCAGCCATCAGGCTCTCAAGGCTTGTCTCATAACGGTGACCGATCGGTTGGGGACTAATATTGTGTGCCTTGAGAAATTGCTTTCCTCCTCCGAGAACCTTGACAAAGAAATTGGACTCTTTAAACCACTTAAGGGGGTGATCAAAACTATCCTGTTTGAACTGGGAGATGTTTTTGACAGTTCTTGGAACGGGCCCATAAAGGAGAACTCGGCAGCCAAGTTACTGCTCATAATCATGAAAAATCTTGTCATGATCTGAGTTTCCTGTGCTGTAAAGCTACCGAGTTATAGACAATCACAACGCTGGTCAGAAAGGGTTGCCATCAAATATTTCAGGGTGAATGTCACAGGTAGAGGGCACCTTTATTGACACCATAGAGCAAGAATAGTTGAGAACTGGGTAAGATATTACCTACTGAGGTCTGCTGTAAAAAAGAAGTATGTTTATATTTTGGCAGTAATTAGCCTTTTTGTTCGATGTATGATTTGATGACTCAATTTTAGTAAGCTACCAAAGCTTTAGATACTCTGGTTTGCTTTCAAGCCAGTGACCTGAGGCTCAGGGAAAGCAAGCTCTCACAGAAAGGGTGAAAAGGACTATGTGCTTTTAAAAAGTAACATTTAAGTAGAGGAAGACAGGGTGCTGACAGGATACTGCACAGGTCTGTGACTTTTGGTTTTAGTTCTGCCATTGCCCTGTTCAGGAGATGATTGTCAAGTTACTTCAATTGCCCAAAACTTAGAAGGGATTTTAGAGAGCCCTGAAAACAGCCAGAAAAGAGCCAGTTATTAGGCTTTGAAAAGTGGGTTGGTTGTTATATTTGGGCTTTTTTCAAAGTAAAGTAATGCTAAAAGAAGCCTAAAATCAAGGGGCTAGGTTTACAGAATAAAGACTATCACTGCTCCTGGCTTTTGCTCTATTAGCTTGATTTTCTCGGGATTTTAGCTGACAGGAGAATTCATGCAATGCTTTCTGAGGCTTTTGTATGTCCAGTGCTTTTAGATATATGGAAGAGGTTGAGCCCTGACAATAAGAACCCAGCCTCTTGAACTGGAATGCTCTTAGCTGCTAAAAAAATCTGCTGGCTTGCATCAAAGTCATAAATACCGTGATGTTGCTTCTGTCAAATCTCTTTATTGCACAGCCACGTGGGGAAGAGATTACATTTTTTTTGCTCCTCTTAGCCACCACGATAAACTTTTGATATGGAGTTGTGAGGAGAGGTAGAGGGAAGATGCCATTAGAAGAAGAGAAGACAAATGGAAAATGGGGTCCTGTCTAGAAACACATTCACTTTGCTATATCGGTGTCATCCAGTTTAAGAACTGCATTCACTTTTCAATAAAAACCCCAAAACCTTAGCATACTCTTCAATAGCAGTTCATCTTCCCAAACACTTTTGTAAGCTGCAACACTGAAAAGCATAACCATCTCCTATTTTTTCCCATTTATCAGAATTAAAAAAAAAAAAAAAAAAAAAAAAAAAAAAAAGANGAAAATTGTAGGCTCTGCAAAATCCTGTATAACAGTTATAAAACTTTCAAACTCTCCTCTCTGTTTTGGCTGTCAGTTGAAGATGTTGAGCCACCCAGGGCTTTCTGGGCTCTTCTATGAGTGTTTGCAATCACCTATGAACGTTATTATCAATAAAATCATACTAGCAGGCATTTATGTGACATCTAGATTCTCCATCACATTTTCAATCATAAAAGTATGGAACCAGCTGTCAAAGGACTTTGGAAGGTTTAGTTTTGAAATCTTGAGCTGAAATTTTCTAGATATTTCTCAAATTAATTGCAGGATTTATATAACTGGCTTCTAAAAATGCTTTAGAAAGGAGGCTGGTTTTCTATTAAAGAGCTAAGAGAGTACAGAGGATGGAAAAAAACTGCATCTGCTAGAAGCTTTCACAGCATTCTTGAATCTAAAAAAAAAAATGAATATAAGCAAAGACATTCAAGTTCCGTGTAGTCCCTTTATAATGGTCTAAAAATAATCTGTCTCTAACGGATAAAACCAAACTTCTGGAAAATGCAACATTAAATTTTATACACTTGCTATAAAAATACAGCATCACTTCACAAAACGGGTTGAAATTCTGTTATCTGGATGAATCATCACCCTCCAGAGCTGTTCCTAAGCTGCATGCTGTCCTTGGAAGTGCTTGGAAACAGCACTGTAACAAAGCTGGCCTGGGCAGCTGCTGTCTGGGGAGGACAGACACCTCCTCAGCACAGCTGAGCAAAGGGGAGCTTGCACAGGAATTACAAGGATGCAGTGAAGGTTAAGACAAGTTAAGAACTTTCAGACTTAGAGAAAAAAGTATTATGACAAGACTGAGTCTGAAAAGATTCAGGGAAAGAGAGTCCTGAAGTGATGTTTGGTAAAGTGATGAGGACTAGGAAATATGTTTTGCAGTTCCTCACCACTCTCACAGTTGAAGTAACTGGACAATTTCCCATTAATTCTCAGGTCAATAGGGAACATTGAGAACAGGTGCAAAGGAAGATATAATTTAGATTTACAAGAGATTGCTATTTTCCACCCTTTTGTGTTTTGCATCCCTCAGACTTCTTAGCCCACAAAGCGCCAAACATCCAAATGGAAAGATGACATTCCCTTGTATTCACTGTTACTTCTATTGTCCATCTCCAAGCCCTTGGTCACATATCTGATTGCTTATTTTAAGAGGGATGAAATGGTTGGTGGGAGCACTGAGGGGACATGGCAGGACGGGGCCGTGAGGAGAAAGGGGTGTCCCGTAGCCTCATGGAGTTCATGGCGAGAAGGGGGTGTCTCATCACCACCTGAGTCTGTGGGACACAGACTATTGCTTTCTGCTCGGCCCTGGTGAGGCCACATTCGAGCACCGTGTCCAGTTCTGGGCTCCTCAGTACAGGAAAGACAAGGAGCTACTGGAGAGGGTCCAGCAGAGGCCACAAAGATGATGACGGGTCTGGAGCATCTCTCCTATGAGATGGAGCTCTGCACGAGCTGGGCCAGTTTAGTCTGGAAAAGACTGAGAGGGGCTCTCATTAATGCACATTAGGATAAAAAAGGCAGGTGCCAAGAGGATGGTGCCAGACTGTTTTCAGTGGTGCCCAGCGACAGGACGACGAGTAATGGCCATAAGCTAAAACACAAGAAGTTTCACCTCAACACGAGGAAGAACTTCTTTACGTTGAGGGTGGCAGCGCACTGGAAAAGCCGCCCAGGGAGGGCGCGGAGTCTCCCTCTGTGGAGACGTTCCAACCCCGCCTGGTCGAGTTCCTGTGACACCTGCCCGAGGTGACCCTGCCTGGGCAGGGCGGTGGGACGGGATGACCTCGAGAGGTCCCTTCCAGCCCGGGCGGTTCCGTGATTCCGTGAGCAGCGGGTGCCTCGCCCCTCACGGGCCGGCGGGCAGCAGCCGGGGAGGCGGCGCCTCCCGCCGCCCCACACGGACCGGCCGCGCCGCCGCCCCNGAGGCGGCCGCTGGGGCGGGGCGGCAGCGGTGGTGCCGCCCGCCCGTCCTCGCTGCCCGTGCCGGAGCCTCGCCGCTGTCCTGCCGCGCCTCCTTCCCTTCTCCAGCCGCCCGGGGTGGGCGCGCGGAGGGGCAGGTGCGGGCGGGAGCCGCGGGCAGCGCTGGGGCGGCGGCACATGGCGGGCGGCCGCTGAGCGGAGGCGCGTCCCGGTGTGGGGCTCCCGCTCGCCGGCAGCGGGGCTGGGGACGGGGCCGGCNACGTTGAGGGTGGCAGCGCACTGGAAAAGCCGCCCAGGGAGGGCGCGGAGTCTCCCTCTGTGGAGACGTTCCAACCCCGCCTGGTCGAGTTCCTGTGACACCTGCCCGAGGTGACCCTGCCTGGGCAGGGCGGTGGGACGGGATGACCTCGAGAGGTCCCTTCCAGCCCGGGCGGTTCCGTGATTCCGTGAGCAGCGGGTGCCTCGCCCCTCACGGGCCGGCGGGCAGCAGCCGGGGAGGCGGCGCCTCCCGCCGCCCCACACGGACCGGCCGCGCCGCCNCGGCAGCAGGGCTGGGGACGGTGCCGGCGACCTGGGAAGGGGCAGCGGCAGCAGTGAGGGGTCGAGCCCCGGTCCCCGGCATGGCGGAGACCCTGAGCCCCTGCTCCCCACGGGGCCAGTGCCAGCCCAGCATGGGCGCCAACACCTCGTCCGCCAACATGGACACCAACGCCTCCTCTTCGGTGGTGGGCGGCAGCGCGTGGAGGGGCCGAGAGCCCTTCTCCGTCTTCACCGTTCTCATCCTGACCCTCCTGGTGCTCCTGACCGTGGCCACCTTCCTCTGGAACCTGCTGGTGCTGGCGACCATCCTGAGAGTGAAGGCCTTCCACCGGGTGCCCCACAACCTGGTGGCCTCCACGGCGGTGTCGGACGTGCTGGTGGCGGCCCTGGTGATGCCGCTGAGCCTGGTGAAGGAGCTGTCGGCCGGGCGGCGCTGGCGGCTGGGCCGGGAGCTGTGCCTCGTGTGGGTGTGCTTCGACGTGCTGTGCTGCACGGCCAGCATCTGGAACGTGACGGCCATCGCCCTGGACCGCTACTGGTCCATCACCCGGCAGCTGCAGTACACGCTGCTCGCCCGCCGCCGCATCTCCAACGTGATGATCGCTCTCACCTGGCTGCTCTCCGCCGCCATCTCCCTCGCCCCGCTCCTGGGCTGGGGAGAGACCTACAGCCCCGAGCAGGAGCGCTGCCAGGTCAGCCAGGACCCGGCCTACACCATCGTCTCCACGGGCGGCGCGTTCTACCTGCCCCTCTGCGTGGTGCTCTTCGTCTACTGGAAGATCTACAAGGCGTCCAAGTTCCACATGGGGGGCCGCAGGAGGAACGCCGTGGGGCCCCTGCCGGAGGCTGCGCAGGTAGGGCCGGGGAAGGGGAGGGAGCCCCTGCTGCTCCCCCGGGCACTGCCATCCTGCTTCTCGTCTGCTCTCCTTGGTTTCTGTCACCCCTGCGTTGGTGGGTTCGGCACAGCGAGAAGGTTTAGGTGCCCTGGGGCTCCCGTGTGAGTTTAACTTTGTCACAGACTGGACGTGAGCAGTAATTAGGCAGTCAAAAAGTGCAGCTTCGGAGAAGAGCTTTATTCTCATTTTTCCCATGTGTGTTATAAGAGGAAGGGACAGGTGCATTCACTGCCAGTTGAAAATTGTCTCTTTGTTCTGAATTTGCCGTTCCCTGGTGGGTTTTTTTCCCCTCTTCTTGTTTTTCACAGCGTTGGTGGGGTAAAAAGAGACATTAAAAGATCTCTAGGTCCTGTAGCGAGTAAATGCATGCACGTTTATCTACCAACACAGACTTTGTGTATCTGAATAGATTTTGATAAGCAAATTACACACTCTGCACTATATATATATATACATTCTGATGTGCTTGGGCTGATTTTCCTTGAGTACTGCTTGCTGCATAATGGTGAAGCAATGAGCAATTAATTGTTTCTGGTTTAAAATTACTTGCTGTCTTAAAAAACATGTTCTCTTTCTTATCCCAGAGATCGTAATCCTGCGGTGCACTAGCCATTTGGGAGGGGGTATCATTCGTTTTGGGGATACACTTTGCTGATGGGAAAGCTGTGTCCCTTCAGAAGGGTTGGGGTTGGCTCCTTGTGCCCCATAATAAGTCAGGTTCTCTGCATGATGCTGCTGTCACCTATTCCATGCTTCCGCCGTGCTTGGCAGTGCTCTCTGTAAACTCTCCTTGCTTTCGGTCACATACTCTTACTCTCACTCCTACCAGTCTATGTTTTTGTGATTGCATGTTGTACTTCCTAAGCCCAGTCCCTTCCTAGTAGCCAAAGATGAGCTGTGTGGATGTTAGAGATACCTACAGAGAACCTTTCTGTTCCATTGGGGCTAATCCTGCACAGCTCCTGCTAAATCCTTCTCTCTTTGATTTAAGGAAGCACATTGTTATGGTCACAAGTAAGAGTCTGTAGGTTGTGTCCCGAGATTCTTCCAACAGATAACAGCGCTGGCAATTCTGATTAGATGTGCAGATGTGGATTTTAATGTCTTAAAGATACTATTAATATATACTGATTTACGAAGGTGTCTTCTGTGCAAAAGCAAAAAATTTGTTATAAAAGTTAAGAATGTCTCCTCTAGTTGCATTTTTTTTCCTATGATCTTCAGCTCCTAGTTTGCACCAAATTTCTTTTAGATTGTTTTTAAGTATGATGAATTTATTGCTTGGAGTTAATTTATTATCTTTTCAAGCACAAAAGCCAGCTGATTATTTGTAGTAGTTTTGCATGCTCTATCTTTTACATACACACCCATACAGGACTAGTTGTTTGGAATCTACAGTTCTGGGAAGCTAAATGAGCTGAGGCAGTGCTGCTCAAGCCAGTGAAGAGACACATCAATCATATGACAGTTTTAGCAGGAGAGAGTCTGCTGTAAACTGTCATAGTTCTGTCTGCAAGAGCCCCTGCGTGGGCCCAGCATGCCTGGCAGGTAAGTGCTTTTTGCTGATGCAACCTCTGGGGGCTGATTGAGGCTGCACTGACAAAAGGGCTCTGTCAGAGTGAGCCAAACACCCGTTTTGGAGGGGTTGTTGCAATGCCAGCAAATAGTCCAGCCAGTAGTTCTTCATCTTTCTCATATTGGTGTGACTGACATATTAACTTCTCCTTGTATAACAGGGATTCTTGAATCTGCAGTAGGTATGTGGTGGCAACTTCCCCCATTGTCCCAACAGCTCTGCTTGCTGACTTCAAAGACTTCTGTGATTCAGATGCAAACTTTACTCCTCACCTAAAGAAAGAGCTGATGGTGCACACGTGTGCATTAAATGAACTCCGTGGATCAAGCTGGCATTCAGGATGCATTTCTTGTTTTCTTTCTAAATTAAGATACTGAGATTTACTCACCAAGTGTTACCCTGATCCTTTTTAAGCTTGTGGTAGTAGGAGTCATCCACAGAAAGAGTAGCAGTTCCCCAGTGAATTCTGGAGGGGAATCTTTACACACATCACTACTGTTCTTTGGCAAAACCCTGTTGTATTTTTAACATGCAAACACAAAAGTAACATTGCCAAGCTTTGCTTCTCCACATGGAGGGGGGATCAACCTGTCAGCATCAACTCTGTCCTCTCTGATGGGGCAAATTCTGTTCTGCTTCTCATGGTTTGCCCATAAAATCATTCTTATTTTCCCTTTCTTTCTCCCTTGATATCTGTCCTCCCTCTTCTTCCTTCCATCTCTTGCTTCTCAGAGAATGCTCACCTGTCATGCTCACCCTGGCAACATTTTCCTTCTGTCACTGTGACTCTGGATGTGAACTCCCCTCTGCATCTATGTCAGTTCTCACTCCAGGTGCCCTTCACCAGTTGATCTGAGGAATATTAGCAAGGTTTTTTTTGGCAGACAATGCCAAAGGCTGGCAGTGCTTCCCAGTCTGGAGGTGAGCAATAACAGCAGTGATTCCTGCTGGGAGAGACATCTGTGTTGCACTCAGGAATGAGCTGTCAGGTAGTGCTGGATTGGAACTGCACAGCAGGGCTGCAGTTTGTGGCCTGTGGTACAACCAGCTCGTTCATTCTGGCAAGTCTAAGGACAAAAAAGGTCTAAGTTCATGGCACTCAGATGCCTGTAGGGATGCCTTGGAAAAACCAGTGCACCGAGTGGAGCAGTGAGGGTGGTAGCTTGATGTTTGTCAGACAACAGAGTCAGGCACCAAAGTGCTTTGCAGGTTGCCACTACATGTATGTGTATAAATATACATAAAACTGTTTGGTTTTTTTCACAGAGAAAGGACATTCCTTTCAAACTGGGAGTTGGCATACATACCTTATGTTCCTACAGTCTTACAGAGCTGCAGAATAAAATAGTTACAGAATAACTGTTTTGAGCCATTCTTTGGTTAAAATTTTACTTGTGTTTTTGAAAAACACTTTTCAAAACCTTTGAAAAAATTCAGGTGAGGGAGATGGACATGAAACCTCTGGGATGCTTCGGGTTTTAATGTAAGCTTGGTTTTTTGCTTTCCTTTGAAATAAAAAAATTGCAAAATTGGGATCCTAAATTAAGCTGGTGCTTTTATAATTGTTTTTTTTATAATTATGAAACTCCCTAAAAAGTGAATTCTGTGGGCAAAACTGACGTGGGTGACCCTCATTAAAAACCTAGTGACATACCACCACTGACAGAGAGCTATGCTCTGTCACACCTTGTTGACAGCAGGCAATAATTCTCTCTCTAAACAGTCCAATTGAAATAAATGAGACTGTTTGAAAAACAGCAGATACTGCTGGATAGTGCCCTTTTAAATCAATGAAATCTCTTGTAGCATAGGATAGCCCAGCAAAACCAAGGATAACAGGCTCTGAATGTCTGGGTTACTTAAATGTAGCAGTTGCAAAATCAGGTTTGAATTTTCATATGAGGAGTTAAAAATCAAGTTCTGTTGATGTCTGGGGGGTTTTTATGTTGGTTTGGTTTGTTTTTTTTCTTTCTTTCCTCTCAAAGTACTTTTATAGTGCATAAAACATTAGGCATGATCCAAACCTTAGAGTTTTGTGAGAATCCTTCCACTCTGGACAAGATCAGGCCCCAGAATTCCAGTGGTGCTGTGTTATTCTGCACCTTGGCCTATTCAGCCTCTCCAACCCACTTAACCAGTCAGGACAGTGTGGGAGAGAAAAGAGATTCTTCTTCTCTTAAAGGGTCACTGGCCTTTTATGTCTTATTTCTTCCTCCATACAAGTAGAAGAGATGGGTCAGGAAACAAAGTTCAGCTACCCAGAAGAGTTGCAAAAAATGTCTGGAAAGGAGTGAGGCAGGAAGCAAAGTGGAGTGGGTAGTGATTTCCTGGGAGAAATTCAGAGTTAGTCCTGCTTACAGCAGAAGAAAATCCTGTGAGAGAAAGTGGGTGTTCATCTCCCTGTCAAATGTACTGTTTGTCATGTTGGTGGAGCATCCAAGAGGGTGTAGACATTTCAGTGTTTTGATCATCCTGTGTTGTGCATTTAGTTTCTCTGTTCTTGTTCAAAGAGCAAGAAGTGTGCCAGGGCTGCACTGAGGCAGTAATGACCTTTGCTATGATAGGTAAAGCTCTGAATTTTTGGTAGTAAGCCAGATTTGATTGATGTTTATCATCTTTACTGTTTTGTTATTGCAGACCCTGCAGGTGCAGGACAAACACACACAGAGCACCTGCCACAAAGGACCAGTAATAACAACCATTAAAGCTATAAGGAACATTTTAAATCAAGGGATTTTGTCAGAAGCTCCTTGGTGGCATGTTTGCTATGACATTCTAGGAACACAGGAATTGGGAACATACAGCTCTGGGAACATGTAGCCATTTAGTAGTAATTTACTGGGGACAGGCAAAGAAAGAAAAGGAGCATTGAACTCTAAGTGCTGATCCACATACAGAAGAAGAAGTTCTGGAACTAAAGCCAAACTTCTTTGTGTCTGCAGAAGGATTTGTACATTTCCTTCATTTACTCTTCTTATTATTCTCACTGGAAAGGACTCATCTCTGTATTTGTCAGAGCCTGTAGCCTTGGAAATAGCTGATTTCATGAATTCAGAACCAAATTCTGGCCTCAGAGTATCAGTCCTTTCATACCAGCTATTTCCCCAGTGCTCCTGACTCGCAGCTCCTGGAGCAGTGCCTGGGCAGATGGAAGCAAATCTGTGCCCGAGGCAGGGTGTGCTGCTAGACACCAAGTGAGAACAGTGTGCAGCACTGCCGAGGTGTCTCCAGCATAACCCGAGGCATCTCCATGGACTGCCCTAATCTACATTCTGTGACCACCTCTTCTGCTGTCACAGCCTGCTTGCTGGTGCTCATCAGTGAGCCCAAAATGTTCTATAAAGGTTCTATACTTGTCCTTTTTTCTGCGTGGTACAGGGATAAAGGTCAGGTGTTGTGACTTAGACTGGAAACTGGAGTCATGCAAAGGCTCTGGGATTGGCACTGGGAGCTGCAGATTTGGTACAGCTGGAGCCATGTTTAGTTCTAGCAAGTCACGACTAGCAAGGCTGCAAAGCAGCTATGTAATCTTTTTGGGCTGTGCTCTTGTTCAGACAATTCCAAGTGATGGTGGATTACTCCATGCCTGCATAAGGGAGGGAATCCTTCAGCTGGACACTGAGGGCGTGGAAAGCTGAATTTCCATACTGCTCTCAAGGTTTAAATGCCTGTCTGCTGAAGGTGCAGACTGAAAGACCTGGCTGAGCAGGGATACTTGTTACCTTTTCAAGAACATTTTGTAAATCTTTTTCAAAGGATTTCATATGGAAAATTGAAGGAAAATATCTCCAGTCTGCCCCAGATGTTTGCACATTTACTTAATAGAAGGTTCCATAAGAGATCTCATTATTTTTCTTAAAGGACCAGACTGCTATTTTCACTGTTGGTATTACTTTTACTGTTATTACAACTTAGAAATCCCAGGCAGAACTGGTCAATAAATAAATAAAAAAAGCCACTATGAGAACAGAAAAAGTAGAAATTATGTAGGGAGGAAGACAGCTGCTGTCCCGTAATTTATAAAATGTACCATGATCTATTTTCACTTGCTGTTTAGTATTCAGAGGCCTGACCTAACAACCAGTAAAGTTTGTAAAAACTCCTCTGACTTCAGCAGGAGCTTGATCAGGCTGTAAATGCAGGCTTCATTACGGAAAACACCTGAGGACTGTGGTATATTCTGGAAAAAGAAATGAAATCATTTTTTCTTGCAATATATAATTAAGTGATAAAAGGGTCACTGCTAGTAAATTCTGCAGTCAGAAGTAGTGAGAAGGCTCTGATTTGACGATGGCACACAGCAAACTTGGATCTTTTGAGCAAGAGTTAAAGGTTAAATACAGTACAGACTCTGCCTGATGCTTGTGACGAAGTCCTTTGTATGGCTCTTCCCAAGAGGCACTTATGTAACTATTCCTCAGGGCTAAGACATAATCTTTCAGGGTTGCTTGTCATAGATTTGTCCTCATGTCATGCATTCATCCCTTTTTGCAGAGTGTGATTAAGGACATGCAGAGCAAGTCCTTCTGCAGACAAATGATGTGATCCTTGCTACATCAGGGGTGTCCTGTTTTAATTGTCAGAACAGATGTGATTTTCATTTTCCTCTATTATTTGCCTGTGCCCATAATCTGCTGCTCTTACATTCTGCAGCCCTGTCTCATGTCTGAGGGTGCAGACAGGGATATCCATCCTGAAGAGTGATTGTTCAGCCACTGCCAGTGCTTCCCTGTCTGAATTGCTGTGCTCATACTGAGTAGAGGCCCTCCATCTATTACAGAGGTGGCACATGCATGTGGAATATGTGGCTAATTTAACAATGAGCCATCTTTGGAGTGGTGTCAAAGTCTTGCAGTGCCTGTGAATTATCACTCAGGAAAATTTTACAGCCTTAAACTGTTGCTTTTATTGCACTCTTTTCATAACTGTAGTGCCTAGAAGAACTTTAATATTGCAGATACTTCAATTTTCAGATTAAAGTCACCAGGAAGCGTATTCATCTGGTCAGACTCGAAGCACATGAATAACTTCTGCCCAGAAGCTGTTTGCCCCAGAGCACTGTGCTGTACTCACTGCAGAGATTAATGTCTTGCCCTTAGTGAGAGGAGACAAGAAGCACTGGCGACAGCCTGGAGTAGCTGAATTTTTTTCCTCTCTTACATAACTTCTGCTGAAACCAGAGTTTGAACTGAAGGCAAATTGAAATGGTGTTTTCCTGGCAATGGGGTACTTTTTGAGAAAATACAGAATCATAGAATGGTCGGGGTTGGAAGGGACCTCTGGAGATCCTCTAATCCAAGGCCCCTGCTAAAACAGTTCACCCAGAGCAGGTCTAAAGACCAGGTAGCAGCATGAGTCTGGTGCAGGGACAGGCAGCAGGCACAGGCCTTTGTTAGCTTGCCTTAACAACCCCATTTCCCCCTAGGTATGAAGTCCTCCAATAAAATAAACTGGAAAAGAATCCCACAACACACATGGCACCGGTTGCTCTTTATTGAGCTCTGTTTGTCAGTTACACTTGGCAGCTTTTCCAGTGTAATGAGAAGCTTGGTAACTTTGGCACTCTGAGGCATTTCCCTTCTTTTAGCATGGAAGGAATGGAGTTCAGGCCTTTTGTGGTAGGTGCACAGATGTTGCGCTGTCATTTTAAAGTAATACTGCATTCAAACAAACTGTCTTGGTAAGAAACTGTGTTTGCTTTTGTTTGAGGTGAAGGAAGCTTCGCAGGAACCACAGATGGTGTTTACAGCCCGTCATGCAGCTATCACCTTCCAGACAGATGGAGAAACATGGAGAGAACAGAAAGAAAAAAAGGCAGCTCTGATGGTTGGCATCTTAATTGGAGTTTTTGTACTGTGCTGGATCCCTTTCTTCATCACAGAATTAATAAGTCCCCTCTGTTCCTGCAATATCCCACCCATCTGGAAAAGCATCTTTCTTTGGCTTGGCTACTCAAATTCTTTCTTTAATCCTCTCATTTATACAGCATTTAACAAAAATTACAACAATGCCTTCAAGAACCTTTTTGTAAAGCAGAGATAAAAAGGGACACAAAGAAAATGATTCTTCTATTGCATAATAGAGAGATTCCTTGAGGGAAACATGCCTGTCATATGTACAGTTTTCATGCACAAGAGCTACTTGAGGGGATTTAGGAGCTGTGAAAAAGAAGATGGAAGATGTCTGGATAGAAACCTACTGAGAGTTTCCAGTTCCCCATTAGAAATCCATATGTGCTGCTCCAGGGTTTGGCAAAGAAGATGGAAGCAGGGAATGCCTCTCGTCTGCTCTTCACATCAGCACAGGCGGAGGTCTGCCAGCGAAGCCCTGTGTGTGTCCAGCGCCGTGGCTGTCACACCCAGCGCGGCTGATCCCGCCCAGCCAGCCCCGGGGCCGTGCTGGGGCTCTCCTCATTAGCAAAGGCAGCGGTGGGAGCTGCTAATTGAGCAATACTGACATGTTTGTCACATGGGCAGGATGCTGGCTTCGGTTTTGAGATTTATTTGGAAGGGAATAAACACGCTGCAGCCAATCAGTCCTTGAGCTGAGGTGAAATTAAAGTGGATGACTAAGCAGCTCAGAAACACGCCCTGCCAGGATCGAGGGGCTGTGTGCTCTGCAAGCAGCAGGGCTTGATGGGCAGGCTTGGTCAGATGGGTCAGTTGTGTCCCCAGGTGTTAAGTTATACAAGAAGCAAGTATAAAATTATTCAGAGTCCCTGAGAATGTGTTCTCACTGCTTGCACAGGAGGACCTAGTGAGGATCTTTCACCTCTGTTGTCCTCTCTCACTCTGTCAAGCTCGGGCTCTCCCTGTTTTATGAAACCCCGGTGAGCTCAAGATAGACACCAACATCTCCAAGTGAATGGGGACTGTATGCGTGGTTATTTCGTGCTACCATAAAACTGAGCAGGTGTCTGTGTTGCAAACACCAAACATGATGTTCAGTCACCCCAGGTGTGCTGGCAGCAACATGTGGCTGCTTGGCAGTGGGAGGTGAGTGCCTGCACCATGTCTGGGGCCCTTGCACTGTAAATGTGCTCATCGCCCAGCCTGAGTGAAGTCCACAATTTGTCAGCTGGCATCAACTTCCTCCTACTGTAATGAAGGTGTTGAAGCCATCAGGTCTAAGTGACTCCCAAAAACCCAAAATTGTTTCCTCAAGATCTGACAAACACCCCATACCCAACAATATATAAATAAATAATGTATTTCCTGCATACTGCCGAGTCCATCTTGCTCCATATTTGTTTTTCTGGTGGGTTTTACTTCCTCCCCTGTTCTGAGTGGGAGAGCTGACAGCATCTCTGAGTATTTCTAGCTTGGCAGCTTTTTACTGACAGAGAGTCCCAGGAAGCTTGGCTGCATCTCAGGAGCACAGGTATGGTGAGGTCAGGCAGTGCTGTGACAGTCCAGTGTGACCTGCTGTGCCTGCAGATATGATCATCTGTGTGTCTTGCATTCCTCCTGTTTGCTTCTCTCAGTTTCAGTGGGAATTCAGAAGTTTTAATAACCTAGAATTTCAAAGACTTGTTAGATAGTGACTCAGACTTAAATGCCAATTTAAATAACTTTCCCTTGTGATTGTCAACTTGCCTCAATATGGAATAGCTACCAAATAGTCAAACGAGTGTTTGGAGGCTTAATTAAACCAGAAGGAAGGCACATATGTAAGAGACTGAATGCTACTAAAACCTGCAGCCTCATTCAGAACCACTGACAATTTTTCCAAGTCAGTTGAATTTTTTCATATAAGAGAGTCACTGCTCTAAAACCTTTAAAATCCAAACAGATGACATGGAAGGAGAAAATGAAGAGGTCATCTTGATTTGGCGTAGAAAACCATACAAATCTAATGCATGGGGCACTTCTGAAATTTCTAATAATCATGTTTTGGTGAGACTTTAGTGCCTGTACTCCCTCAGCCTGGTAAGCCAAGCCATCACTATCACACAGATCTAATGCCCACCCTTGGCCCATCCCAGTCTGGCTGCAGGAGCAGCAGTGATACTCCAGCTGCACATTCCAGCTGACTGGAGCAGCTCTCGGCTCCGGTTCTGGCACAGGAGCCCTTCCCTGAAGGCTGTGAAGGCATCTTCTACCGTGGTGTGGCCTCTGGGACTTGGGAGAACACCACAGAGCTGTTCTGCAGCTGCACACGTGCAGGGCATTGCTGCAGACACTGACAGGCAGCACGGTGCCTTCAGCTCACAGCAGAGCTGCAGCAGGGTGTGACGCAGCTCTCCTCCTCCTCAAGGATGAATTTAGCTCCCTTAGGAGGCGAGGCTGGGCCTCTGGAGTTTCACAGGGAGAAGATCTGAAGATAAGCAGCCAGCGCTCTGCCCACCCAAGCATGTGTGCCAGCAGTGGGTGTTCCAGGGACAGGCTGGCACAGCCTGGCTCCGTATGCACCCAGAGGCGAGGAGAAGCAAGCGGAGCTTTCATTTCATTACAGTGGCTTTCGAAAGCTCTTAACAAAATCAACTTCCCACACTGGCTCTAAATGCAGACTGCATTTAGAAGAGCGGCAGCACACATTCAGGATTTAAAATTCTGGTTTTTAATCACAGCTTACTGCAGGGCAAAGAAATTATGGTGTTTGGGGTTGTTGCCTAACCTGCTGGATGCTCCCTGATGAACTAAGATAAATGACACAGGATCTTTACTATCCAAACAGAAAAAAAAAAAAACAAAAAGCAGGTATTCTAAAGGAACATCATTGGGCAGAGCTTAGACATTATGGTCATTTATTTCTCCAACTGAAGCTGCCAACTTGGAGGACACCAATCATCTCTGCTTGTACACAGTGGACTACTAGTTTTAAACTATTTCCTGACATGGAATTCGCTCCTAGAAGAACTTACTGGAGTCTATTGCACAGCAGAAGGGCATTGCTGCATCCTGCTGCAAGGCTCTGGGAATCCTGCAGCAGCTTAATTGAAATAAAGGCCTGTTTGCTGTGCTGCTGGAGCCCAGACTGTACAGAAATTAAAGGGCTTTGGAAGATGAATGCGAACAGAAAATGCTGATAATCCTAATAAAATATAAGGTTTTGCTGCACATCCTGTAAATGTTACTTTACAAGCCTGGTAACACCAGATCATTCAAGGCAAGAGCTTTCTCTTTCAACAAAGAAATCCAGCAATACTGAAGTAGAATTCTGAGAAAGTCTCAGTTCCTCCCTTGCAAGCAGCCAAGATGGAGAATTAAGGCAGATCCTCCTTGCTACTGGTTCCTCCCCAGGTATGAGGAGAAATGGCACCCAACACATTGGGCCTGTGCCAGAAAGCAAGAACAGCTCATGGAACTGCTTTCACACCCTTAGCAGCCTCCTTTCTTCTTTTCACATGAGTCTCACAGCAAAGGCAGTGTCCATCTGCCCTGGGCTCCCTCCACAATAAACAGTTAATATCTGGACTCTGATTTATTCCTTGCGAGCAACAGCTACATCTTCACAAACCTCAGATTTATATCTTAGTAAAAATCACAAGCTCCTGGTCACAGCAACAGATCTCACATTTTTATATTCCTTGTGGAAGTTTCCAGGTTACTGTGTTTGTAGCAGGTAAGCATAATTTTTAACATTATACTGAACAAATAATCACATCATTTATTCTAAATGCAAGTTCATTACCTATCCTACCTAAGAAATTTTCCTTGATGCTAAAAAGCAATTGTGATTATAATGATAAATCCCAAACTGAAATGTCCATTCAAGTTATTGTTTTAGAGTTGCAAGGTACACTAACACAGCACAGCTTGAATTCCCAAGCAGGTTTCCTTGGTGCCAAAGTGGAATTACTCAATTTACAAACTAGAAAGAGCCTTACAGTTCCTATAGAGGGTGAAGTTTGTGGACAGAAATAATGCCTCCTAATATCAAAGCTGACTACAGAAAACCTGCAAGTAGCACTCAATGTAAGTTTCCTTCTTTGAAGGAATGCCGAATGTAATTTTTTCCTTCTTTGAAGGGACTTCGAATCTGATTTTGCCTTCATTATTTTGCTATCCCTGGGCAGACTGACTTTTTGAACAGATGCAAGAGGAGCAGCCTGGATCTGTTCCCTCACTAAGCAGTGTGGGGGAGCAAGGTTCCAGCTGGCTCAGTCAGAAGGTTTTCTTTCTGTTTGTGCTGAAGGAACAGGAACAGAACATCACCAAAACAGTGACTCATTTGACTATGGACACGATTCATCTTTTAGTGCACTTGTAACTCAAGAGCCTGGGAAAGCTTCTAAGGCAAGTTCCACCTTAAAAACACGATAGCAGAATGTCACTGGATTCCAAATATTCTTTATTTTATATTCGCTGCCATAGAAAGTAATTGAACAGCACTGTCATCAGTGTCAGTGGGAAAAAGGAACATGGATTTTCTTCTCCTGAAGATGTCATGTACATTAAGAAGCCAGTCCAAAATCCTGGTGTTAAGTACAAAAAGCAACTGTTTGAATTATAAAATACTGTATGTACAGATATAAAAATGTTTCAGAAAGTGTCCCACAAAGTTTCTGAACTTTCAAGAGCAAATCTTCAGCAGGGTAAGTAGGTTGTCTTCAAAGGTGAGCATCAGTTCATTAGAGAAGAATGTCTCAGTCTTTATCTTCCTATATTACAGGTGACAGACTTTGATTTTCATCCCAGCCAGGGATAACGTGGTGGTCCTAGTATTAACGTGTTTTTTCCTGGAGCTATTAATTTAACAAGCACACTCTCTATATATAAAAATGAAATTTCAAAGAAATTTATACAACAGCTAGACTTTATAAAAATATAGATCTATAATTTTACACCAGGAATTATCCAAGGTAAGTGTTCATTTTCTTAACCATTAGAAATTAATTGTTATCCTCTGGAATCCTATCTATGCCTAGAGTGTAAATTCCAAAAATATGAAGTTATTAGCAGGTGAGGCGAGTTTGAAGAATCTCATTCTGTGGGGTTTTTTTGAGCCAAAATTAACAAACTACTGCATTCTGCAGTGCTCATCCTGGGGGGTGGTGGACTTAGTACACAGTACATGTAAACTTATTCCAGAATCTTCACCTAATTCAGTGTTAAAACCCAAATAAAAAAACATTCCCACTGTCCTAACTGTAGAAAAAAAAAAACAAACCCCAAACCCAAATAAATAAAATTAGACAGTATTTCTGTTTTGCTGTATTGTGTTAACTTTTACTGTGTAGTGGAGGCAATAATGAAGAATACAGCCATGTGATGAGGGAATGTAAACTGAACACATACTGGAAAAAACAGACTTTTACAGCTGTGTGTATATATATTTTTTATATATATCTATATATATACATCTACATTGCAGTTATAACTGTCACCTCACAAAAGAGAGTCAAAGGAATGAACAATCTTCGACAAATTGCCCCAGCTGGAGTTCTTCAGGAAGAACTGGCTTTGAGCTTGGACAGCAGCATTTCGTTCTTACGGCATTCCTGTAACAGAGAGCAAACACGTAAGGAGGAATTGCTCTTAACTCTGCTACCTGCATCTCCACATCAGTGCAACCAAACCCTTTCATACTGAAACATCTCCAAAATCTAAAGCATCCTGGAGCAAGTGATGACTTGAAGATAATTCTGATTGATCCATAATGTTATTCCAGTGGCAATATTCATTAAGCTTTATGACATGTAAGCCAGAAGGAACACAGCTTGACCACTCATCTGAAGTTGATATATGCAGCTAAAGCAAATCCAGCTTTTTACTTTTAAGTAGAATATATCTGAAATGGAGATTACTTGTAGGTGATCTGGAACTTTGCAGGACAGTTTGCAGAAGAGTCAGGGCTCAGGGGACAACTCTAGGTCAGGAAATACATTTACATAAGTACACCTGTGTTCAGTACCACAACCATGACTTCTTTTATTTTTAGAAAGATTTTTTTTTTATTTAAGGGTAGCAAAGTTGAGTAGAAATTTCCTTCCATGGCAATGGAAGAAAACTGGGTAAAAAACCTAAAAATAAATCCACCTAAATTCTGCAAGTAGGATGTAAAACTCCCTATTGTCAGACAAGTAGCTGAACAGCCCCTGTCATTCTGCCAGAGTACACTGTCTGAAACACGAAGGAACTGTCTCAGAACAAAGCAGGAGTAATTACACAAAGATGTTTTTCCTCAAACATATGAAGCCAAATGACAATTTTGCCTGCAGCATTCCTTTTCATTCATTCATTCTCATGGAGACAGCAATTAACAGAAGCACATGATGATTAAAAGCTTGGGAAAGGCTAAATCAATGAAGTGCTGTACAGTGCTTTCACAGTCATTAGGCAACAAGGCTGGTTCCTGAAGATTAACGACCAAGACCCCACATTTCCTCCTTAATCACACCCTTCCGCACCCCTCTGTGCTCCAATACCTAACTGCTCACAGACCTTCAGAGATTCCACTTGAAAACCTAAATACACATCTTGCTTGACAACCTCTCCCTGTAACATGGAGCGGTGCCAATCCAGAAGTGAAATAATTCCCAGAATCAGATTCAGAGTCCAGGAGTCACATGGAGAAAACCACCAAGATACATGATGAACATGGTGTGATAAGCATCATATCAGGAAATCTTATGCACATATTAATGCACAGGTCAAGTCAAAATGGGTCACTGCTTGACAGTTTACGTAGCAGAAGTGTTCTTACCTCTTTAAATTCTTTCACTGTTTTGAAGTAAAGCCTCTGTTTCTCTAGAAGCTCTAAGTATTCATCGTTCAACTGGTCTCTTCTCATTTTGTTTTCTTGCTTCTTCTTTTCCATCTGTTGGTATGCAGGAAGGATAAGAGGTGGAATACACACAGACACATGGACATACTGCATAAGGAACAACTATAACACCCAAGGGGAGACAGATGCTTCATAAACAATACCCCTGGCTCGTGCTTGAGAGGCAGTGAACATTGAGGTCAGCTCTTGAAAACTGAAAGCCTAATGCTGAAGTCTCAGTACCAGTGGCACTACAGGCACAAGTGGGACAAGGGGACCTGATGGTTGGGACTGAGGTGCTGCTGACCCTCTTTAGCAGCAGAAAGCAGCTTCAGTCAGCTCCAATTGTCTGAAAAACCATGCCTGAGGTGCAGGTCTGACTGCACCCACGCAGTCCGAATGGAAGAGTTCTCACTGACTTCACTGGCATTCAGCTGTCTCAAGCATTTAAATCGCTACACTGCCAGTAATAAAGTTAAGGGGTAGAAGATTCTTGTCAGGACAGAGGTGTTAAAACACCTCTGTCATACTCTATTCACTGACAGTTAGTGGCGAGAAGTTTCTGATGAATGTGAAAGAAATAGTGTTTGTTAGTTCCCTGCCTAATTTGCACCTCATGTAATGGATCTTTCTATGCACAATTATTATCCAAGAGGCTTTGCTGAGATAATTCCCAGGTTCTAGCAAAGAAAGGGAGAGGAGTATCAGACCTTCATTCGATTCTGTTTGATGCCTTCTACAATCTGCTCCATCTGCCGCAGAAACTGCTCCCGAGATCCGGACGATGCCATGGCTCTGGGAAAGAGAAAATGGAACACCTGACAGGGATGTGGGACACTGTGTCTCAGCTGCAGCTGTTTTGCACATCTGCCCTTGTCCAGGAGTCCTCATTGCTTAGTGTTCTGTATAAAAATCCATCCTTTTAATCACTGGTACTAGTGGCAGTGCAGCTATTCAGCTGCTGTGAGCTACCAAAGACATGGGCACAGAGAGCTCAGAGCTCATCACAAGTATTCTCCCTGTCAGCTCCAGTCTGTTCCTTGCTCTCATGTGCTGTACAGAAATCAAGTGCTAATAACTAAATAAAAGCATAATTTTTAAAGAAAAGCCTCTGTTGTGAATACTAAGAAGGTGAATAGACGTCTAGGAGAACAGCAAATATTGTACAAAATAATTTCACACTGTAATAGGGAAAGCCTAGAAATGATTTTAGACCTAGAAATCATTAGAGAAAAATAAACACTGGCTGCATCACAGACTGATATTTGACCACAAACTTCCAAGGGAGCCATGATTTTACCTAAAGACTCCACACTATATCAAAATCTTCAAATACAGAGGTAGTTTATAATAAACATGTCTGAAGTACATCCCAGTCCAATGTTTTGTACATAATGTAATAACCACAACTCCCCAAAAAAGAGGAGATTTAAATTGATTCCAGGAAAATTATGACTGAATTTCCACATCTTAACAGTCAAATATTAAAAACATATGTTGGCTATAAAGGTTACATAATTCCAAGTTTGATTCCCCAAACTGGTGTAAACAGAGTTAATAAACTATTCTATAAATCACTTTATGACTATAAAATCTTCCAAGAAACTTTCAGTCTCTATAACTGATACCTACTCCCAGTTGTCCAACCAACTGTACCACTCTTGGCAACTATTAGGAGATAAAGAACCATAACTTACTGGTGGAAGTTGTCATGGATAGAATTCAGTAAGTTAACCTGTGAATAAAGAAAAAAAATGAAAATGTACATTTGTCTGTTCTGGTATGAGTTTTCACAGACAATAAGATGAATTTTAGTTAAAAAATAAGACAATATAGATAATGCCTTCAAAAGCAGACAGATGTACAAAATTCACCATGAGTTTTCTTTCAGAAGAGAAACCACAATCCTTCTGATTTAGTAAAATCTATCCCACTGGTGGAATCACAGAAAGCAGAAGAGTTGGACCACAACTGAGATTTTTAATTTTACTGGCACCCAATTATACCACTGTGAGTTTTCCAGCAGGATCCCTTCCCAAACTAAAGCAATAAGGAAAAGTGGCCTGTACATGTGTTCAACATGTGTTGAAACTTGACATAAAAGCCTCTTGCTGGTCCAGTGTTCAACAGTGGCTGTGCACAAGCCTATCACAAATAAACAGGAAAAAAGCCACCCTTGTCTCTGAGATGGGAGTTACTGAATGAATTCTGAAGAACTATTTCCACACAAGCCTCTGAGGGCTCTCCACGCAGTGCAGGAGCAGCAGGTGAATTCCTGCACTGCTTTCGTTGTGCAGATGAGGTTTACAGGTTTCCTACCAGCCATGCATCATTACTCACTTTGCTTATGTGTATTTTAGTGATGCCGAGAGGGGAACTCGTAAAAAGCACAGAATGGCATTTCAGAGGTGTGGCTTCTCTTACAAGACAGTGACATTGCACAGAAAGAAGACAAAAATAGATATTTATAGCAGCATCCCAGGAATATTTTGCTGCTGTATAAATTCCCCTAATTAAACTATATGGAATACATCCTATGTAACTGCCTGTGATTTTTTTCCTGTTTTTTACATATTGCTGAAAGCATTAAAATTCAACAACTTGCAATTAATGTGATCCTTTCTCTCAGCTTTGAATACATCTTGCAAGTCTCCTGTGGTTAAGCCTTCCAAGCAGTTTCTCCTTTTGATGAGTATTTGAAGAGTTCTGCACTAAGCAAACCCAAGGGTTGCAAACAGAATCACCTGCCCCAGTGGCACAGAAAGCTGAACTCATCTCTCCCAAATCTAAAATCCTCCACCTGAATGGAGGCATGGCAGAATCTGCAGGTGTTCCTGACCTTCCCTTGGAAAATTCAAACAAATTCTGAACACACTCCCAGGCAGCCAATATGCTTAAGAATTCCTGTTATTTACACCAGGGAAAATTACCTCATTACTGATCAATATTTGCCATGTCCACATCCCTGCCTAAAGATATTTCCACTAAGCCTGTGCTTGAGAAGATAACTACAATTTATACCACAAAAGAGGCCAGCCAGGAAAAACAACCCAGGACAGCAGTGCTGCACAACCACTGCCTAGGAAGAGTGTGGATGTGTTACACTACAGTGAAATTAGCGTGCACACCCCAAAATTGAAAGACATTACAAAAAAAATTAGTTTAAAAGTATTTAAAAAATGGACCTTTCTCAAAATATGACTAAAATATGAACCATGATCAGACCTTTCATGTCACAACTAAAATATTCATAGCCAAAATTCAACTGTATAACAATTCTTACTATTGTTTTAAAGCAATGTTGCTCAGTGTGTTTTATAAAAGGGCTGGTTTGGGAAGGAAAAAGGGAAAAAAATCCCACAAAAACCCATGAACAAGACGAAGTGCAAATATATTTCAGAAATATTTTTTGAGGCACAAATGCCAAAGACATTTTTTATACACTATTAGACAACATTTACTTGCTGAAACCTTGGTTCTAACATTAAATGTGTCTCAAGGAAATCTCAATGATTACATTTAACTAAGTTAAGATGGCATCAGAAGACATTCAGAATTCCTCCTGTGAACCCCTAAAAGTCATTGAATTATTTTGGCAAGAGTACTTCCAGTTTATACAACAGTGAAATAAATCTGCTCTATATTGTTTCTATATTCTCTATAATCTGCTTTTTATGTCCCCATTTCAAAAACAAATCTCTCTATACAATTAAATTTTCAGGTTTGCCCTCAAAAAAACCCAAACCAGAAAGAAAACAAAAAAACCCCAAACATATAAATCTGTATTAAACTCTAATGTAGGGGAGAAGTTAAAATAATATAAATTCTATAGCTTTACTTAATGCCATTTTTAAAATCTGGTATATGACTTTTCTGAATGGACAAAATGAAAACTACCTAACATGGACTAGAATTGGCTGCTTAAGGGAAGGAAATGTTTGCTCATGATCTCCAAAACAGGATGTGAAAGGACACTGAAAAGTGTCTTTACATAGTCAGGATTTATGACCACTGCCTGTCTCACAAACTAATCAAATACATCTAAGTAATGCAAAACTCACTAATCTGTTCTTATTTTATTAGAATAAACAGAGAAACCCCAGGTATCAAAACATTTTATATTTTAGAAGTAAAGTAGTAATTTTTATCTGCTCTTGTTTCCTCCTATTTCTCCATCTTTACTGAAATCAGACATTTGCCACTGCAAAACAAGAAAACTGAAATCACTCTGTTATGCCCAGGAAAGAGGTGAACTCCACATAAATGGGAGAGAGGAGGGAAAAAAACCAAATTTCTTTCATGAAAACTGCTCCTCTGACCCAGTAAAATCACCAGCAAATTAAGCGTAGGCAGCTCAGACCCTGAGAATGAAGTCTGATGTTGCTGGCAGCAGCTGGAATTTGCTCTCCAAAGTTACTGACTGTAGTCTGGGTTCATAATAAAGGGTATTGACTAAAAAGAGAAAAAAGGGTAATTTGGTGCTGTGGTATCAGGACAGAGATATTTGCTGATCAAATGCTACTCATGTTTTGAGGGCACAGCGAGTGGCTTAAACATGCTGTACTAACAGCAATTTTTCTACAACACAGACCATTTCCCCTCCAAGATTAAAAATATGCTTATGAATCCGTTGTTCCATTTTTATTTACAAAGACCAGTAACTCTGCTCTGACAGGACTGAATATGGTGAAAGCCAAGCAAAAATTTATTTCCTTCCCCACAGACTGATTACTTGGAAAACAGTAATAACATTTTCTTACCTCCTTTTCCAAATATACTTTCTTATCATCCAGTGTATTATAAAGGGTAAAAAACTGCTTCGTTTCTTTGTGAGTTGCTGAGACTGCAAACAAAAGAAAAAGGGGGTTGAATAATAAAAGAACATGAGGTAAAACAGAATCTGTAAAATACTTTGTAGGCTTTATATAACATACTTTCCACTATCAATAATGGAACACACTCATTAATGTCCATGCAGAGGGAACATCCTTGCAGAGTGTGTCTCAGCAGGGTTTGCAGCTATCATCTCTTGTAAGAACTACACGGCTCAGGGTCTAAATTCAGCCCCAGCTGCTGACAGCCCTTTCTGCCAACACATGTTGGCACCCTCAGCTGCCTGTTCATGCTTCCTTCCCCAGCTTTACCCTGACACCACACAGGCAGCTGTGCTGCTGGCACTGGCCTTGCCTGTGGTGCTGGAAGGGCACAGGCTTGACAGGGACAGGGAAGAGCAGATAATCTGGTAGCACTGTGTGGAAAAAAAGTGCATTAGAGTATCTATTTCAAGCTACACATATGCAAGATGCCCAACAAAGCTTCTGCTGTTTTAAAGTCTTTTTATCTCCTTATAATGTATGCATGGGGATGGAATTAAATAATACTTTCTTAGGTGGTTACAGATGATGTTGGTCAGAGCTCAGCTGGGAAGGTAAGGCTCAGAAATGCTTTCCCTTTGGGCCTACAAGATGATACTCAAATGTGTTGAGTGTTCCTCTAGTGTTAAGTTGTTCAATTCCTAAGGAAACCCAAGATATTTGTGATTCCCAAGGAAAGAGTCCAACAGGCACCAAGTCATTCTGGCTAGAAACCAGAACCTGGAAAAAATGTATGGGTTAAAAATGATAAACCTCGGTGAAATCATGCTCTTTAGTCTGGAATTTGCAGAACTGCTGCCAAATGAAAGAGGCCTTTCCCAAACCATTTCCTTCATGCAGCTTTCTGTTCTTCCAGCAGCTCTGTAGTCACAAATCTTTCATGAGAGGATTCCACATAACTCAGCAAACGTTCAAGATTTCCACAGTGTTGGAAATTGTGCCAACCTATGGAGCCTTATGGGCACAAACCAGAACCCATGCAGGGTATGACAGACAAAGGGAGAAGAGGAGGAAGGAATCAATTGGCTCATTGATTCTCTGGAGTGTTTTCAATGGAAGATGTTCAGTTAGGTCAAAACCAAAACACTGACTATTGTAACTGAAAAGGATTCTGGTACAAAAATCACAGAATCATAAGGTTGGAAGTTATTGCTGAAGACAGTCTTGTCTAACACCCCTTGAATCAAAGTTCAAAAAACCACGTTTTGGCAACTGAAGGTCGTCTGAACCTGGCTAAATGAAAAGCCTCTAAATACCTCTAAAAATATCACAATTCACAGAAAAACTGTCTAGAGATTTCCAGCTCATTTCTCTAGAAGCTTAGCCTGTACAATGCAGGTTCCCAACCATGACTGAGCAGTGTGTTATCCTGAGATACTACTCACACTTTGTACTCTAGGAAACAAACTCCCATAAAATTCAAAGCATCTTAAATCCACACCCAAAGCTGCACAAGTCTCTTTGATCCTAGTCTTTCTGTACTTCAGATATAAATGAAGCTCCATCTTCTGAGCAGGTAGCTCTGACCAGAGACTTTGAATTAGACATGACAGAGAATCTGCAGAAAACTTAGTGCAAAACAACAAAGTTCCTTATAGCTGGACTTCATTAAAAAAACTGCATGGCACAGCAAAGAGGGCGAAGAAGTACTGCATTTGTACTCACATCTGTTCCATGTACTGAGTTAGACAAGACACGTGGAGGACAGACAGCATAGGACTGTGCCACTGGAGATGCCCCCCAGGGCAAGGGATTTAGATCCCACTCAAATAACCAGTTTGGAACTGCTCACCCTTCCAGAGCTTGGTTCACACACATATTTAATAAATGCAGAATATCTCTGAATCATTAGCTGTTTTTTCTTGGTAGAGACTTAGTTTATGTTAATACACAGGCTAGTCAAATACATACCAGTAAGCATACTGCTAGTTCTTGACATAGTTTGGTTCAGAACCAGTTATGTCATGTAAGTGGAAACAATAAAAGCAGTCTAATGGTAAGGCTAATTAATTCAACACAAATCAAACTCACAGCAACCTCATTTATAAATGGTAAATTAAGTACTATCAAAACACACTGGTCATTAACCTAAATGACAGAACCTGTTGCAGATAAAATTTAATCCAGAGATCTTGTGCATTGAGTTTCACCCTTGGGAAAATGCTTAAAGCCCAGCTTATAAAACCTCAAAAATACGATGTGTAACATGAATACCAAAGACCTTTAAAGCACCACCAAATTAGTAAGTGCTGTTGTTACATGCCATATGCTTAAAATGCAATTGCCCTCCTTTCAGGGCTTTAGCCTTCAGCAGGATGGTCCTGCTTGATATACATACCCTGACTGTAAAGTTCAATAAATCTCTTCTGATACTGTGTGAGCTCAGCTCGGCTGGGTACTTCATCAATCTTGCGTTGTAAAATGGCTATTTCTCTGTTTCTTCGTGCCTGAATAGAAAGTTAGGAGGGGAGAAAACAAAGCCTCTTCTTGTTCTCTTCTTAAAATGGATGAAGCCCCCCCAGCAATATTTTGTTATTAAATAATTGATTTTAAAAACAAAAAGCATTGGCTGAGGATCTTTTTTTTTTTCTGCAATTGATTTGTGACAGAACCACTTGTTAAAATTAGAACAATAAAATGAAGAATTAGAAGTTACAAGATAAGACAAACACCAACTATTTTGTACAAGCACCCAAAGAGTTACTCACCAGTAGCAGGCGGATCTTTTGAAGTTTCTCTTTCTCAGCTTTGTACTGCTGTTCTATAACTTTATTTGGCTCCTGAAAGTTGAGAACCCAAAAGAATTGTCTATTACAGTAGCATATGAGAGCTGCAGTGCAAAAATGGGCAGATTGGGTTTGTTTTCTGGTTTTGTCTATCTTTGGCTCCCACAATAACATCATCATCTATTGTTTGGGGTTTTTTAATAATAATTCACTATCTGTATTAAAAGGCTTTTACACAAGTTCACTTAGACAGGTTTTAACTTTTGATATTTTAGTTTTTAAGAGTCATCAATAGTTTTTGCACTGCTTTACAACAGTCACACTTCAAATGAAGATGCAGATCCAAAGATTGCCAGTACCCTGGCAGTCTGTGCGTTTATACTTTGATTCGATGGTGGAGTTCAGAATAAACAAGGCACCTGAACAGAACATAAACCCTCTGACACGGATTCTAGATTTCCTGCAGTGTGGACTTCAAGGTAACTTTTTCTTGCTAAAAAAATTTAAGATTTAGGTTTACATTTTAATTTTTTCATGCTGTGTTGAGGAGGATAACAGCATCATGGAAGTTATAATCTGCCTTGTTACAGAGGCATGAATGCATCAAATGTTTACCCACTGAAAATAGTCACTGAAGCTTTTCCTTTTCTGTTCATTCATTATTCATTGCCATCAGTCTGGATGCACTTGTGTTAAAGCCTAACTTCTGACAGCTCCTCACTGCATGCAGTGCACCAAGCCACTGAAAGCTCATGCTTTCATCCTTCAGATAATCCCACTTCCAAGGAAAAAAACAACCAAAGCAGACATCCTTTCTGAGGAAGACCTGTTTCTGTTTCCATCAGAGGTATGCACAGCTCTTAGAAAAACACCCAGAGATTCTTCTCTGGTACTACAAAGAAAGAAGTAAGGCACAGAAGCATCCATGAGTAGCCCCATGGATTCTGTGAGAATAACAGAGAATGCTGCAGCTGTGTTCAGACTCCTGTATTTCTAGGATTATTAGCCTGAACTGTGGCTTTAGAGATTTTCAGATATTCCAGCAGATACTGTACTGCTTATAAGAATGTCCCAAAAGTCAGAAGGACCTAAACCAACATTTCAAAACATAAATTGAAAATAAAAAGGTAGACATTTACTATTACCTGTTCCTCCCCATTTTCTGCTGCTTCAGCTTTCAAATTCTCAATATTTTGTTGTAGTCTCTCCATTTCTTCCTTTAAAACAAACAGAAGTAGATGTTGCTTTTAACAGAACTATTCTCTTAACAGGGGAGAGAAGGACCTTGACCACACACACTTCTAACAAAATTTCAGAGCTGACCATACACATTATATTTAAATTTGGAAGATTAAACAGCATTCCCTGTTTAAGGGTAAGGCACCCATTAACAGTCATCACATTAAACTGTCTGCTTTTATCAAACACAGGAACAGATTTATTTCTTACTTGCAAATATACCAGATTCAGCTAAGACAGCTCATGAGTGACATGGAAAATGAAACTGAAGAAGCAAAGCATCATTACAACAGTGTGACATGGGACTGCAGTGTATGGCATTTGGAGAAATGAATGAACCTTAAGTTCCTTGCAAGGAAGTTTCCAGTACAATCCTTTAGAGCTTTTCAAAGGAGTATGCATGGGAAAACAAGGTTCCTGTACTCAGTCTAGGCCTTAGAACACTATTTACTTCTTTTCCTTCTGTTAAATCCATCCACTATCGTTTGAATAGAAGGAAATGAAAACACTTCTCTCTGGTCAAGTCTCTGGGCACCAAACACAGCAATTAAGCAGTAAAACTCAAATGTGCTCTGAAAACTCCAATAGCTCCATCTCGTTCTTGTCTCTCTTGCTGGCTTGTTCCAAAGGCAAGGCCTTGCTGACCCTTCCTCTTTGGCACCTCTCAGGTCACTGTTGGCTGCCTTACCCAGGGAGAATTGATCCATTTCAGGCTGTGACAGCACAGGTAGGCATCCAGTACAGCCCAACCCCACAGCTACATTTGAGCAGAATGGGAATGGGAGGGAGAGGAGCCACAAGAGCCACAGCTCTGACCTGCACAAGGCAGCTGTGGCTCTGGGAACTGCCCTGTGTTAAAGAAGGCCACACCGACTCAGAGGCCTTTCCCACTCTCCTGCTGCAGGGGTGCTAATATTCAGTATAAACCTGGAGTTACTGGTACCTGGAGCCTGGGGGTGTGGGACAGATGACAGACAGGGACACGCAGCACAACAAATCAGTAAAGTGCTTATTTACCAAGTTTTAAATGAATCCTTCCAGGAGATGCTGGAACTTACCCTACAATGTGCTTTGAACTCTTGCTCCTGGCTTTTTAGGTTTTCATTCATGGCCACTAGTGCTCGCAGACTCTGTAATATGCTAAATTTGAAGACCCAGTAAACCACGTTAGATTTTTAGTTTCTAATTTAAACAGATGGAGAATTAACATATATTAAAAAAAGCTTAGTTCTAAATAAATTTACAATAAAACCTGGGTAAATTAAAACTCCAAATATCACCACTGATATACCAAGGTCAAAATAAAGATGCAGTATTACACTGAGTATTCTGCTGGCTTTGCTATGTTTTAACCTCATTACTATGAAAGTTTTGAGAGATTCCTATTAAATTTATGTGAGATGAAGGCTTCAAATATAAACAAAATAAACCAAGAAGGCCTCATCTACTTGTCAAATGTGTCTAGTGTTCTTCTGCTTTAAACAATTATTTTGATCTACAGACTGACACTTTTCATTGTGACTGAATCCTATTGTAATATTTCCCTGTCTTTGAAAAGCAAGCTGGACAATTATTTAATTTTAAATTTTAGTTATTTGTTTAGGTTGACAAAGCAAGAAACATTGAATGATTCATTTTAAAAGCATTATTTTTCAGAATTTCAAAGGTAACAAAGGAAGAAACTTACCTAGAATCTGCTTGGGATTCTATTGTTTCTAAGGCTGCCAATTCCTTGTCCAGCTTTTCACTGTAACTCTTAACCTAAGGGTTACAATTAATATTAAATTGATTAATAATAAATTGATTTTCCCACACTACGAGATCACTGAGTTAAGCTGGCAAACACCTTCACTATTTAATACAGCTCTTCACACACAGATTTTCCCAAAGTAGTTTCAGCTACAATCAGCACACATTAAAACAAAGATTACCTCTGTTAATGTCTTTTTTGCTTCGGTACATTTTGCCTGCAGATCAGCACATTTAGCTTGCAACTGTTACGAAAGAAAAAAAAAAAGAGTTGGATTCTATATTCACACTTATTACACCTGTAATGGAGAACAGAGAATATTCGAGCTGTTCATAATAGTTGTCTGTCAAACAGCAGGCCAAGCATAACAAACACTGTCTTTTCTTGTCAGCTACTCTTGCATCTGATTGCAAGAATTCTGATTGAATATTTAATTACGAACAGCAAACACTTGCCACCTTTTAAGATGTATTAAGTCCCAGAATAAACAACAGTTTTTACAAAACAGAGGCCAACAGAATGGTGACTTACTGGACAGAATCTCTGCTAAATTGCTCAAACTTTTTTAGCCTGCTTGTACTGGCCTAGTTTCACACCAGGCTGAGAATGAGTCCCATTTTATACTTCTCCAAATAAGTCAAGGCAATTCAAGACTTGCACAGAAGCACCATGGCACCAAACCACAGACATTTGTACACCAAATAACCACGCTGCTTCATGGTTTTCTTTTGTGTAACTATGGAAAGTCTAGTAAGAACTTAACAAAATATGTATTATAATCAAATATTAGGCATTTCTCTTGTCAATTAAATTACAAGGGCTAACTTTAGAAGGACATCCTTCCTTAAAATCCTTATGATTTAAGATAACATTGCAAATAGTAACAAAAATGGGATGTGGTTTACAAAACTGGAGCAGAAGTGAGCAAACAAAAAATGCATGTGTAGCTCAGTTCCACTTCCTTTCATGCTGCTTTAGCTCTGTTATTCAGAACAAGGAGCTGTGACTTATTGCTCCACTCTTCCCTTTCCACAGCCGAATTTATAAAAAGAAAGCTTTTTCATTGTTTTTCATAAGTTTTCACCAATAATTCACCAATAGACTGAATTATAACTAACTGAAAAAATTTTAAGTCTGCAGTCCACATCTCATGAAAACTGACATGAACTGTTAGTTTTGAGAAATCTTGCCAAAATTTACAGCAGTATTGAAGCCAGAACTCCATAAACATTTTTTAAAAGGTGGGGTCTTGACTGTTACCAATTTCAAAAGCTGCTTTTGGCAAGTGGTAAATAAAATTCAGCCAGGAAATTTTTATTTTACTAAAGTGATAAAAGATTATATTTGGCTTACAGCTGTCAGCACATTTTTTCCCCATATAAAAACAGCACTGAGATTGTTATGTACTGAAAAGAAGCAGCACAGAATTAAAGAGCCCTCAACTGTTAAAATGGCAAATAGCATGGTTCTCCCCAAAATTAATTGAACTAACTACCCCCAAGAACACAACCTGTTCTAACAATCCAAGGGCAAAGAAAGCAAAACATTCAGAGAAATCAGTGTTCACCATGACAAATTGCTGGTGCAGAGGACAACTTGCAAATCTTTTCTGGATGGCAAAAACTTTGATCAAGAACTTTTATCAATGTTTTCTTTTTTATTACACACTCAATACTTACCTCTTCGAGGAGTTTGGTTTTTTGCAAAATCTGCTTGTTCAGAGATGCCACCTTCCTTCTGTGTTGCTGGGCAGCTCCAAGCCTTTCTGGTCGCTCCTCAGCAGAAAGCTCAGATTGCTAAAAAAAAATAACAACAGCCTTTTGGACCTTCCAACATTGCTTTCTGCTTCTTCAGAAGCTCAGGAAATACCAAAGTGGGACACACCTGTGATATTCCTTATCAAAAACTGTGTCCCACTATCCAACAGAATGAATTAGTGATTTATCTCACATCAAAATAAGGAAGCAGCTAAACAACTGAATTATATTCTAAAATTTACACATAAAGTAAGCTAAAAAAGTCAGGTGCCCAGGGACAGGTGGAAAATGCTACAGTGTATCAGAGGACAGACTTTTTTTTTGCATCAGCATTATGGTTAAACCTGGTTGAGTGCTTTAATGGAAAAAATACAAGCGTACTAAAAAACACATTAAGCCATGATAGTCACTGAACTTGCTGAATCAGAGATGTCCCAAACCCCATAAAGTAGCTCCAGAATTTTCAGAAGCCTTGAACAATAGTGTGTTTAGATTTTGAAACAGAAGCTTGGATGCATCTTTATGCTGAATGACAATGACATACTCAGCGTGGTAGATGCATTTACCACTGGAGATTTTTGTGTGTGCAGGTGTACTATTGACACCAGCCTGTGAGAACAACTCAATCCAGCTTGCATTGCCAAGAGTGCCTCATAAATACATAAGGAAGACAGCAATCTGGATCCAGTCTCCCACTCTCTCTGATTTGTTAAAGCAAAACTGGCAGAAACATTATCAGAAATAACATCAGTAACAGAAATTGTGTATTTGAAGTAGACAAAATAATCATTAAAAAACCAGTGATATCTTGATGTCTAAGGGATTATTTGCCTGAAATTTATTTGTACCGTTTGCAAGTCCTCACTTGCAAACTTAAATCACTTAAATACATCTGTTTTGATAATTTGTTCCATGCACTCAGACTTCTTTTTTTCACTTAATCCATTTTCCAATATTTCATTAGAAAACCAGTCAATTTTAAAGTACCTCAAGTGCTAATTTATAGCCTGTCAAAGACTTCAATACTAAGTGCTTTTTGAATAATTATCAAATGTTGACAAGTGCTACAATGCATAATCAGCTAAAATGCTACAAGAAGTGTGATAAACTCTTCACTCATATTTGCTCCTGGTTCCACTCGGCAGATGGGTAAGCAGCTTAATTTTAAATGAAAATAAGAGGCAAAACCTGTGTTCCTACTCTTCATTTTCTGTGTTATTCATATTGAAGAGCAGCTTAATGATTTGTTATGTTTTTACATCCACAGCAAGGAAAGACCAGTCCTGACATCTTAACCCAACAATTCACAGGCTTTGCTTTCCTATGGTTAGGAAAGGAAGTGCCTCTAAGCAATACCTGTAACCCTGAACCACCCAGCAAATACACACTCAGTCTTACTTATTCTTCTCGTTTTTTAGTCAAATCACACTCCTTCATCATGTTATGTATTCCAAAACCTCATCCTTCTCACCACACATTTAGCCTCTTACATGCATAAGATAGAAATGGAGAAAAATGGAAATGCAAGAGAAAGAAACATGAGCTAAACCAGTCTGAGACTGATGTTGGCAAAAATAGTAAAAATCCATACACTACAGCTTTGGCATTAAATAAAAAAGGATCATATTTCAAGAAGTGAACTTTAAAGCTTGCTTATTGATAATGGGAAGAACCATCACCCTAATACAGAGGTTTCTGCAGAGAAATTCTGGTCTGCAAATGAAAAAGACAGGGGTGAGCATCATGCAGTCACTGTGAGCTAAGGATCCACTCTGCAACAACACTGTAGCTTTAAAGTTATTGAGGATCTGGGTTCCAATTTGCAAAAAACCCCCATCTTTCAGCACAGAGGAAAAAAAAGCACAAATTATAGAAACCACTTTGCTTTTGACCTTTTTGTTACCTGATCTCTTACTACACTGAAACAGCAGTTGCCTCGTGAACATAGTTTAAGAAGCTGTATTTCAGCACTAATGTCTCTGACTATTGAAAGATGATAAATTTTCTACTCATTAATAATTTTCTGCCAGTATTTTTACAAAGTGAGGAATGACACTAAAATCCTTCCTCCAGTTCACTCAGCAAGTTAACATGACAGCAGAATGGAAGGGCAAATGCAGAAAACTGTAAACACTAACCTTGTGCAAAAATGCTTTTGGTAAGAAAGGCCCTGGCACATGGCAACATCAGACCTACAATTTGGGTAGTCATGTATCTTCACTGGGCTTGTGGATTCTCTTAAAACTCTAGTAGACATATAAGCACTGCTGTTTCTCAGGCTATGTATAGTTACTAGGGGCTAAGATTATTAGATTTATATCCAAACATTGCTGATGCTTCAATAAACGCTTTAATAACATCCTTAATTCTTTTCCTGGTGCATGTACATGTGCGCAGAAATTTTCTTTTTTTTCTTAAATCACATCCAATAGATTTGAAAAGTGATCCACTTTTGGTTTGACTTGAATCAGTTCTTACTTTGCAGAGTATTAATCATTATTCTACTATAATAGTCAAGGTCCTGCTGCCTTCTCTCAGGACAGAAGAAATGTAACATTGAAATATGACCCTTGAGCTTCTGTTCTTCCAATCTTTTATAATAAAGAAAGGCCAATAATTTGCTGTTGAGCTATAGGGTTTATCTCCAAAATGGGAAAGCTCCATACCTCAAATGTGTCAACAAAAAGGAAGAAATATGAGAAGACTATTGGACAAGCAAGAGCGACCTATAACTCATATCTGGCAGTGATGTATTGTATGCATTAATTGCTTGAAGAGCCAGATTTTCTTTTCACATTACTGCAAAAAACAATCCCAGTTGAACACAGTAACTTCAGCAAACACACACATTTAATCGCTTTGACTTCTCAGAGCGACAAAGGTTTGGATTTGATGAGATGAGATTCAAAGCTCAAGATCCAGGGAATGAGTGAGAACTGGAGCCCAGTGCAAGCATCAGGAAACCTGAGTGGAGAAGGCCTAGACTCTTCTCAGAGCAGGCCCACAGAACTGCATTTCTCTGCTCAACACTGAACATTTTAAAACATATCAAGAATTTAGGCCTGTAGTTTGAATAGATACAACTCAGGCCCTTCTTCACTCATGAAAGCACTTAGGCAGGTGTTTAAACCCAAATTAGTCACAAATGCAATTCAGGGATATGTACTATCACACCAAAAGCCTGTGTATGTTTAAGTCTCCTAAAATATTTTCCTGAATTCTGGCTGTGCTGCTGCCCACAGCATGTATCAAAAAGTGTGTTTCAAGAGAATCATGGCAAAGAAGTTGGCAGCTTAAAGGCTAAATTAACAAGCTATCAAACACCACGTGGTCAAACCCACTCAGGTAACACACTTACCTTCTCAGCATATTCAGACACGATTTGCTTGATCGCATCTGACTGGAGTCCAACAATCTGGCCAACTGTGCTTGCTGTCAGTTTGCCCTGAAATGGCATCAAGAAAATGCTTGGAGTTTTGGAACTGTCTGTACTTTTACATGCCAATTTCCAGTCAGTTCTAATTTTGAATAGCAATTTGCACAATGGGCAAAAATCTCTAATCGTAAGAAAAGTCCAGGAAACTGTCCAGCCCCCAAACCTAATTTTGCTGATAGAAATTTTTTCACTTAAATCCTTTCAGCAAATTTTTATTCAGATTTCAGAAACTTAATTTTAATTCTATTCTTTATATTGAATTTTGCATTTGCAGTAATAAAACTCTAAGCCTGCAGACGTGCAAGAATTCACCTTTAAACTGCATGCATATATAAAACCAGTTTTCAAATGGAACTGAATTCTACAATGGATTTCAGCAGAAAGCATGTCAATCAACTCTAAGACTAGACTTATTATTACCTTTTCTTTCATGACTCCAGCACAAACAGAAACAACATCTAACAACTGAATTTATTCCCAGTCCTTTCACCCAGAAGGCAAAGGACAAGTTCCATTATATTATTAAATACAATGATCTAAGTAAAGAAGATACATATCCAGTATCACATATCCAGTATTTTTAGTGTCTTACACTAATGCTGTTGTTTGTAAGTATTTATCAAATCTTGAAAAGCACTTCGAAATGTATAAAATTTTCCTCCACTCTCCTCAGTAAAAAGATTATTCCTCTGAATAACTTCACAAGATGAACAAAGTAAGACATCCATCTTGGGTAGCTGCAGTGATGTCTTTCCTCTGAAATTCTTGTAGCAACCATTTGAAAGAGGCACTTTTTTATATTGTTTTATCATTTCAAGGCAAATGATGAATAAGCCTTGTAAAATTTACTGTCTTCCTAATTCAACCATCTTTTATGCACTCCCCTAATGAAAATTCAAACACAGTCATTCCAAGACTTCAGACCTGGATCAGCAGTCTGATTTTAGGAATAATCACCACAATCAACCATAATTTAAACAAAGCTGTATAAGTTTTAAATGCTACTGACCTCTTCTGTTGCCATTGCAGCCATTCCAGTCATCAGAGTTTTAATGCGAAGCTAGAGCAAAATATGAACAATCACAAATAACAATTTAACTTCTATTATTAGCTTTTTTCTGCCAGGGACACATACATATAATTAGTATATATAACATGTATTTTAAAATATGTAATGGAGCATTAAGTCTATGAAAGTTAAAGAAGAGGTGGCTAAAGTTACCAAATTTAAGGAAAATTAATTGTAACAGTAAACATTCACTCAGATTATTCAGCTTCCACTGCCAACCAAAAATCAACCTTTTAAAAAATGCTTGGATTCCAAAACAAAAATTGAGTTTTTTGGTATAAAACATCAACAAACATTAATTTTGTGCATCAATTTCAGGTTCTGTAGTCTCCTGTGGGAAGCAATTCTCACTTCAACTAACCATGGAAATTTTCCTTCTTTTGGAGAACAACTGAGCAGTGAAAATTGCTACTCTCCCCCCAGGTTAGTAACTCCCATGCCTGCTGTGTCTGGGGCTCACCTCTTCAGCAGCCTGAAGGTCATCCTCATCACAAGGCTCAGCTTTCCCTGCTGCTGCAAGCCCTGGAGGTAGCACTGCTTTTTTATCTTCAGCCTTTTAAAGAAAAATGAAAACATTACTATACCTAATTCCTATACCTAAGACATCGAGGAGAAAACTGGAATGTAGCTGTTCTGTTTATATGAATAGATTTCAGCAACTGGAGCTTCCTCAAACTCCAAGTCATGCCAAATGTAAGCTTCTCTGATTTCTCACAAGTATTCCAACTGCTCCAACTGTGCCTCTGGCTTCCTATGGACTCATCTAGTGCAAAGATTCCTTATTCCACAGCCTTCTGAGAGCTGCCAAGCTCAGGAGACAACCCAGAATATGATGCTACTACACAGGACAATTTTTTTTTTTACATAAATCTTTTTTGCAACTCAATACTGGTGTAACAAACATACAGCATTAAAAGTGCAAACCTGCCTGGTTCAGTTAGAAGAATTTGTACCACTGGAGCAAAGAGAACCAGGGACAGCCAGACTCAATTTCTAGGTCACTCTACTGCACCACTAACCTATGTCACTGTCCACTTCTGCCTTACTAGAGACTCTGCTTCCACAACAATCATGATGAACATTTAATACACAAGATCCCAAAGGCAAGAGAATTTTTGGAGAAACAAAGAGAACTCTAGAAACATGACTAGAGGTTACTCTGAGAGAGTAAAAAAAAATCTGAGGGGAAAACAGGCATGCTTAGGTTGGGAAATACCTCCATTTATGAAAAATTAAATGTGAAATTTGTATGTGGAATATTGTAATAATGAAGAAGAGCAACTTTAATCTGTTAAATGTATTGTTGGGTCCATGACATCCTTAATGTATTATCTTCATTATCTCTTTTATTACAAGTAATAAAAACTTGTAGCCAAATTAGTATCTGCACTGAAAAAATAAAACTGCAGGTACCCTGCACTTTAAGGACATTTTAAGATTCCATAATCATCAAAAGCACAGCAAGAATGCTACTTTTTAAGAAGAACAATGATTTATTTATGGCACGGTATCGTATTTCTGTATCACATTAAACAAACTGTTTTGTAATAAATGTGTACAATATTTCCAAGCTGAATGGTTCTTTAAAAAGAGAAATTCTATAATAATCACATTATAGAGCACTCAGTTAAAAGATACTCACTAAACAGACACGATATGTCATTATCTTAGAGTAAAAATCAAACCAAAATGAACACAACGCCCAAACCCTCTTTCTTCTAAGCAAAAAAAAAGTTTGCAAAATATGATCTGTGAGCAGAGATGAAGGAAATTCTTAAAAAAAGGGTAATCAATTCCACCTTTCATGGGATGAAGATTTTTAGTTCCAGTTACCCATTTTTAAGATCTGTTAATAATAGAAGTTATAGCTGTTTATTCTGCAGTATTCTTTTAAGATTTAACAGTAACCAACACTTCAACAATGCAGTTCTTCCCACAATTTGAGTATTTTAAATTAGGATATTTTTTACCTGTTCTGTTTTTCCTGCTTGCCTGCTAAATCCATATCTCCTAAAAGAACAATAGCAACATGAAGGAAAAATATTGCTGTTTATGACTTTCAAAAATACATTAAGTTTCTATCAGTTTTCAACAAAAGATATGCACCAAGAGCAAGGATTAAATTAGTTTTAAAATGTTTCAAGGAAACTAAATAAGCAGGTACTGGAGCATATTTACAGAATGATTTCAGATCCTTCTACTTCTTCCATCATGATTTGCAAATCTTGACTTTCCATAAAATACTGTCATGTAAAGCTCATGAAAGGAAAAAGCTATGCTCTCTTCCCATTTGAAAGTTAATCCTCAGCTATTACACTACAGTCTATGTTGCTGTTAAAAGAAAAGTACTCAAAAGAGTGAGACAATAAAAAAATCTAAAAATCTATAGCTTTGGGGGAAAAGAAGCCCCAGAAGATACAAAATGGAATTTATATGTCATCCACACTTGTTAAGTATTAAGAGCTCAGACAGCAGACAAGCTGTCCTTTCTGCTAAACTGTGAAAAGAAAACTGGAAATAGAAACTAGAAATAGAAGCTCTGCAACTTCATTTTCATGTGTTTGGAGAGCTCTCAGTAAACCAGAGGGACTTCAAAGATAATGGAAAAGTGAAAGCCTTGGTAACTTTGTTTCTGAATGAAAGTTTGCAGGGAAGTAATAAAACAAAACATTCAACCATGATTCAGTCTCCTGACGCAGCAAACACATGAGAACTAGAAAAAGATGCAACAGCAACTGCAGCTCCTTTTCCACCAAATTTTCAGTGGATTGCTTTCAAAAAAATGATATTGACTGACACACAGTACCTGGAAAGATCATGAGTTTAAACTATTTTTAAAAAGAACAAGTATGTTAAAAAACCATACCCTACTAGGATCATAAAGTCTGAACTTGGTCTCCCATTGGTACAAAATATGGTTCATGCATATGAGGACTGTCCAGTCCCCAGAGAATTTACAAGGTAAGTAAACAAAATCTGAAACTAAACAGGAGTAAATCTGAAATAGGTCAATTCTACTGAAGTAGAAGGAAAAACCCCACCACAATCCAGATTTTATCTGTACTGCTTGTTAACACACACAGTCCAAAACCCACAGAGAGCTAAATGAAGCCTTTCACCTGCCATATTCCAGAAGTGTAGAATGAACCTTTGATTCCTCATCCAGCAGCTCCTCAGCTCCTGTCTGACGTTTGTATTTTCTCTGGGGCTTGTAAACCTCCTGCAAGACAGTGAATGAGTACAGAGCTTGTAAAAGGGTTTATCTAAAATAAATGAGGAATTGTTATCTAGAGTGATATACGAGCTGCTTGCTTTCCAACTCAATATACTTACCCAAATAAACATCCTTCACTTTCTGCTTTTGGAATTACATCATAAAACCTTACTGAATTAATTTCTAAGCAATTTTCTATAGGAACTGTCTTCCTAAGTTAAAAAAAAATTATGAGTATTTAACAAGAAACAATGTCTCAACCATCTCCTCTGTCATGTTAGAAAGAAGAGTAAAAAGTAACACATACACATCTCTTAAAATGATTTGGCTAATATCATGTCTAGAAATGTTACCTCCCTTGTGAGTTAATTCTATTTTTAAACTCTGATTAGATAATTAAATGCAACTATTATTTACTTGATCACAGGTTACAATGAAATTAAAGCAGATTTTATTATCATTTAAGGACCAAAAATGCCTCAAGAAGTTTGGTAGTAAAATGACTTTAATCTCCTGCTATCCCAGTCTAATCCAATACCTGGACAACAGCTCATCAAATAAAACAAGAACTCACAATTACTATCTTGTACTGATAGAGCTGCTTCCAATTTAAAAACAAAAGGAAGAGTATTTCTTGCTTGATCTGACTTTCTGTACCACAAAACTATTATTTTCAATGAACAATTCCTGCACCGTAACACTGCTAAAATGGCTTTCCATCTTTTTTGAAGATGTAATTCCAAAGTGGAGATTTCAAACAAGTGAAAATTGACAATATTCCTTAGCAAGCTTCTACTGAATTTGTCTGTTGCTCTTTACAATTTTCACTTTATTTCTAATCTTAATTTCTGTCATCTTTTCTTGCAGCTATTCAATCTTGCTTCATTTTTGACTGTCAGGTGAAAAAGCTTTTTATGACCAAGGATCGCCCACTAAATGCACTTTCACATCTACAGAAAGGCCACGTAAGTCATAAAGATAATTACAGCTTTTATGGTGGCATTCTATTTTATACCTGTGCTATATGAAGTGTAGGCACCATACCACTAACATTAGTCTTGGCATCAGGCAGTTGAAGAAAACCACTGCGAGATAACCTCAATTCACCATCCAGTCACCTTTCACTAGCAGTAGTCCTTATTCCAGTGACCATCACTGATATTTAGCATTCCCTTTTCCAACCTCTAGGCCTGATCATGACCATGAACCTTAGTGTATTGTCCCCTGGAGGAGAAAGGGGAGGTCCTTAGACCAGAGTTATGATAATGAATTCAGACAGCAGATTAATTTTTCACACTTGCTGATCCACTTTTAGGAGAGTGGATTTCTCTTCCAATTCCAATGCACAGTGATTTAAAGGTGACCTGCAAAAGAACTTTTATCTAACAGCCACCTTCTCCTCCTTCCAGCTCCTATGGATAGATAGGAAAGCTTGTGCACATTCTGCCTTGAAAATTCATTCTGTGTGCTCTTCTAGACTGTACTCATGCCTTAAGAGATCTCATGAACTAATCTTTCATTAAGAAGACCACGTGCCAGCTGTAGAAGACATGATCCTGACAGAGCTCATATATTTAGGGAAGAGGTGTTTGGCTAATGATACCCTGAGCAATGATGAACAAACGTAAAAACTTTATGCACCTATAATCTACAGATCTGTGAGACAGAGTAGAGGACAGAATACAAATTAATAGAATATGAACACTAAGCCCTGAAAACTTCTCATTCTCAAGCAACCAAAGGGAACCCTTCATTGGTGTTATCAAGTATCTTCTTTATTTTTTTATATTACACTGAAAATTTTAGGTACTGGTGCCTCATAACAGAATTGTGATTATTTTGTTTCTGTTTCTTCAGTGACAAGGTCAAGATCAGCCACTTGGATAGAGAATTTCTAGTGCTGTTTAAAGACAGTGCAAAGGGCACACTTGAAAAATTAGGACAATTATTCTGAAAATTGAAAATAAGCAGAAGGCCAATGAGTTAAAAGTGCTGGTTGATAGAACACACATTTGGAATTTGCTTTCTCATACAGTTTTGTATTGTTTCTCAGTTTAAAGGGTTACACAGGTGCATAAATGATGCAGTGATACCTTCATAGAGGGTGAGCTAACTTGTAAAACAGAAAACATGTCTCACTGGAAAGGCAAGTGTTTTTACTTGGAGTAAAAGACTCATTGTAAGTCTGCTAATAATTTAAAAAACCAATTGAATAATGGGGAACACTTTAGAGACTGTAATTGAAATTTCCAAAGCAAGAGCAATTATTCAAACAGATTAACAAATGAGTTACATTGGTCATCACCTGGAGACTTGTACTGCAATGTTTTTCTACAAACACACGCTGCAATTCAACCACATATATTAGGCTCAACAGCACTCAGGTCACTTGCACAGAAGAACAACTCCCTCCCTCCAAAACCTGACAAAAGGGTAAGGTGACTTGTCTGCCCCATTACACAAGCTTTCATATGGGGCTCCTTACAGCAGAACTGAGCACCTCCCTCTGTGCATGAGGAGCTCAGGGTGCCTGGCTAGAGCTCTCTGAAAAAGCACTGATTTTCTCAGGAGAGCAGAGTCTTTCCATCTATTGAAGAGCCTTGGGAATGTCCCATTCAAAGCAAACCCAGATTTCTCATCTCTTAGCAAATGCTGGCCTGGAATTTAACCAGATGATCCAAAAAAACCCCCAAAACCAGTAGCAAACTACTGTGAGTCAGAAATGGTGACCTGATGGTCTAAAGCAAAGAGGGAAATGAGAAAGCAAGGACAGAAACTCCAGTGACCAGCCAGGCAGCTGAATTCAGGTAGGAGAGTGAGAGAGCCTAGGTATTTCATGCGCCACTCTCTGTAGCATTCTTGAAAAAGCTTTCAAAAATATATGCAAACTTTTTATCCAAGAGTTACAAGATCTGCATGTGAAGAGGGAGAACACAGCTGAGACCACCCTTCCCAGCCAGCATCTGCTACTTGAAGAAAACACTTCTGAAGTAGGGTGTGTACTTTCACTGCTAATTACAAGAAGTTAAAAAGTCAGGTTCTGAAATGCAGACAGTTGAGATCATCATCATATTAACTAATTTCAAGACAAACAGCACAACTGCTGATAGCTTCAAACACATGTAAGTCTGCTGAATGCTTAATAGTCTGTAAGCTACCTTGTGACTTTTGTTTGATAGTGTGGAATTCCACACACTCTGTGCAGGCAGTTGATCTGGTTTATCTACTCATACAATGCACACCTAAAAGGTTTTCAATCTGATATATTGGCATTTGAGGCCTGTTCTAAGAATGAAGCTCAACATGTAACTTAATTGGGATCTTCTCATGACAAAACTCAGGACTGGCTGCATAAAACAGAATTAACCACCTCCATTTCATTACTAAAACCACTTGCATCTTAATAATAAAAAAAGAAATCAAATATACTTACAAAGATATCAGTAACTGTTTTGATTGCCTTCTCTTTTCTTTGCATGAATTCATCATCCTGAAAGATATTAGTGGAGGTAATTAAAAATATCAGGAATGGAGATTAAATCTCAAACACTCTAATGATTCTGTGAAACAAAGCTGGCAAATAGTTTCTGAGTTGCCCAATTATTTGGTGAAATGTTAGTGACTTGCTGTAACACAGAGAAGTACCTGCTTCTGCCTTCAGATGGGAGATAGGTCATTAAAACAGATCAGGAGTCCTGCTGCTCTCTGCTTCAGCAGTACCTGACACAAATGCAACCCAAGCCCACTACTGGGATATCCAATCTTTACTACACTACTAAGAAATGAAGCTGAGATAGACTTGATATGGAGAAGTTTCCTCTACTGTTATTTTAGTTTCTAAGCATTAACAATAATAATTAAGAAAAAAATCAAAATCAGAACCACGTCAAGTTTATAAAAATCTGTTGATCCCAATACTAGGGACATCTACCTTTAATCCTGTTACTAAGAGACAAAACTTGGGTTCTAGGTGTTAAATATGGAATTGCCTTGTCATATGTATGACCAGAACTGATGCCTTTGCACTACTGGCACACATTCAAGGTCATTCAATCTCTCCTCCTCTACCAAGGAAACTTCATCTCATTGCTGAAGAACAGTTCAGTTTTTTGAATGAACTGTTTTACAAATCTAGTTTTCACGAACAAACTTTAGGGTTTGGATACAGGGAGACAAGACCTTCCTTTCAGCACTCTGAAAGAAACCCCAAATTATAGAGCATTAACAGTATATTAATTCTCAGTTAGCTGCATCAGCTTCTCCACAGCATGCTGGGTGTTTCTGAACAGCTAGAATGACAAAAATTACCAAATATTGCAGAAAAACTATGGCAATCATTAAGCAAAAGTTAACCAGAATCTACAAAATTTCTGTCACAATAATGCTTCAATTTTTTCCCAGATGAATTTTTAGGGGACTCCTTTAGGATTGACTCACAAAATGATAGTAAAAGCAACTCTGGTAAAGTGTGTGGATTTCAGAGATATGAGGCTGGTACTGCAACTGAGTATTTGACATATTATAACAGAAACAAGAACTGTCTTGATCTTACCTCTGGCAGTCTGTGAGTTTTTTGAAACTGAGATATAGAGTAAGAACGGACATAATCTCCCATTTCTTCCCTTGTTTCTATTGCACGTTTCACCAGCCACTGAAAAAAAAATGTATCAGCTGAACACAGAAGAATAATAGCAGCAAACACCAAACTACTGCATAATTTTTTAATACATAATAAAAGCTAAAAGCACATTTCAAGCACAGACACAAGAAGATGTGATTTTTTGTAAACGTGGTAACTCTTTGGCCTAATCCTAACAAAGTGTGTCAGCATTTGGTACTTTATAAACTTCACATTTCTTCTTCTTCTCTGCATATGCTTCTTCTATGAAATGCTCCTACCAGATCACTCACTGGTTTAAAAAACTACAGCTCCACCATGAAAAGACATATCTTCAAGCCTAAGAAGCGTTCATGAAGAACCACAGGCCTGTGCAAGAAAAAAGACTTCTTCTGACATTTATAAGACCACACAAAAAGCCACAAAATATTGAAGTACATTTTAAACAATGTTGGAGAAGATAAATCTTGCAGGCTGTTGACAGCCTGTGCAGGAGGTCACAGAAGAGATGAGATCAATCGTGGGATCCAAGTTTGAACCAGCAACTGTTTCCTGTGCTGTAACCATGAACCCCTGGAAAGCGAGGGGAACATGATGACAACAAGAGATGAAAATGCAGACTATTAATTACCAAGCACATCTCAACACAAGACTCTGTACATACTTTTGCCTGTGATCATAAGCAGAATTTATTAGGAAGAACAACGTTTCTGCCCATTGGAATATTTGGTAGACTTTTTTTAAAATTTTTTTTTTTAAAGTTCTGCCACAGTCTATGGCAGTGAGCCAACTCAGCCTAATTTCTTCCTGCAGGGAAGGATTCATCTAAATTCTTGCACAGTGCAAGAGCTAATGGGACATAATGCTAGGCTTAAGAGCAAGCTTTTGTATTATTTGGAAACTGATTTAGAGATATCAAGTGGAATCTTGAGTTTAACAGGGCATTGAATAAAGAGCCATTATCAAATACATAATTCCTATATGGTGCAGTCAGCATTTTAGAGCTTCTGCATGGTCTTTTTCAGAAAACAGCATACTGGTGACACCAACAAGTTTTCTTGAAAGTCTGACTTGGTTGGGATGAAATGAGGAACCTGCAGTATGTGGAGCATGCAGAACTCCACAGGGACCTGACAGAAAGCCACAAATTTAAACAAAGATCCTCTAAATACAAAAAACTAAGCCAATCAAAAAAGAACTTCATCATCAGGTATGGGTCAGCTCTACCACCTACTGGCCAGCTACAAATACTGAGAATCACTGCTCTTGGAGAAATCCAAAGCAGAATGCCCCTTGTTTAGAATTAATGTTTCTCCTTTCCAGAGGTAATATCCCAAACCAGGATTTGGGATAAAGCAGGTGAGAGAAAAGAATGCCTATTGCTATAGTTCTTCCAGCAGGAGTAATTCATTTCCTGTGAAAGAAGCCTTGAGTTTGATAAATGTAACCATTCATTGCCACCAAGTGACCAGGGCAAGAAACTCAGCTGAGTTGAATTTCATTTTTTTTTCTGGGTAGGAAATAAGAGTTCAGAAGCAAAAACTCATATTAGCAAGATACAGCAATTTCCACCTTAGGCAGTATCATCACAGCTTGAAAGCTGTGTAAGAGTAGCACACACCACAGAATGTTTTGTGGGGAGTGCATTTAAGTGTGGTTTTCCTCAGGACCCTCCTACTAGAAGATAACAGGAAAGAGCACCAGCAAGTCTTCCCCACTTCTTACAAACTGAAATTTAGATTAAATTCTTACTTGCTAAAATCCTTCACAAGCACAAGGCAAGGAGATATTTAACAGAAAAGAAGCTTGCTTAATAGTCTTCATTTTCCCTGTCAAGCATACATTTGTGTGCAGATGAAAGGAAAATCAAAAAATGATAACATGCCAAGGATTCTCAAAATACCACACGTAACTGGAACACATCAAGTGTTAGCTTAAATCTTAATAAACTTGAGAACTATGCACATGGTGAGTTCAATGGTGCAACAAATACACAGTAAGAGGATCACTTGTCAGAGCACAGTTTTTAAGTGACACAAAATAAGGATGAATTATGCCTAAAGAAATGACCCCAGTGGCTTTTGCCTTATTCATATCCTTCTGATTCAAGGTCTATCAGCATAACTTACTCCATAAGCTTAAACACAGACCATAAGGTATTTCCTAGTCTGGCAAAGAGGACTATCAGAGTCCACAACAAGACTAAATTTCAGCTTCTTTAAGCAGCCATTCCACAATAGGCACAATCTGACTCCATGGCAAAGAATTTAGAGAGTTTATTTTGTTTACTTCATAAATGTGGATCAAACAATGCTTAAAAATTCTGTCATCCATAATGTCACTTCATTCTTTAAAAGCATTAATTCAAATTACTTCTCCGTGATTATTTATTCCAAAGTTAAATAAAGAGACAAACAATAATTCAAAGCTTTGTTATATTTTTTATGCAAATTTTATGGCCTTTTTCAGCAAAGTATCAATACACCATGAAATTATTACCTGTATAACAGGAAATATATGAATGAAATCCAGTCCCTGGATCTGATGTGGTTCCAAACGATGTGGACACTTCATTTTTGGTAACACTGACACGATTTTTTCAGTTAAGGCACTATTATTAAACAAAACAAAAAAAAAAGACAGATGTATAATTTTCCTTTGTATATTACAAATTATTTTTGCAAACACAGTAGTTCAAAGATTCCCTGTAGTGGCTTCCACTATATATACTGAAAAGCAATCAAACTCATTTACTAAACAGCTTTTACAGGCTCTATTTATATCATCAGTCTGTGAAGAGGTGATTAAGCCCCACTTACAGGCTCCTACCTTGGAAATTCACTTAACTATTACAGAAAATTTCAGGATCTGCATGTCTGGATAGATGAAATACCCACGTAAGATACACCTACAAATCCATTTGCATGTTATAGTGTACACCCAGCATGGAGAGACAGTGGCTTTAAGAACAGTTCCATTAAGTAAGAGATGTACACTCCAAGGAAGTCCAGAATCAAATGTAAGGACTTAAAACTTTATTTAGCAGAAGTCACAAAATATATCTTGATGTTACTCCTGAAACTTTATGAATTTAAATGCATACTGCACTTAAAAGCTAAATACACAGTACACTTCACATACTTTTCAGGTGACTAAAAATGAATTTGCTGGCAGCAATCTCTTTCTACAGCTCAGTAAGAGCTGGTTAAGTGAAAGGATTACCCTGCCACAAGGGATCCATCTGCAAGAAATTCATCCTATTTCCACTGAATACCTAATTTTAGGGCAAGAATTTTTTTAGCTGTCAATGTTGTCAAGCACATTTTTAAAGCAGGTATCACCACTGAGGATGAAAACTTTACTACAAAAACCAAAGCTACTTCCTCATGAAGGAAAACAAAATTAACTGCTCCAGTACTGACCTCAATGATATTTAGTACTGTCCAAATGGACAACTAGGATCCTGGAAGAACAAAAGGGGATCAAGAGATATGAGACAGTGACCAAAATCTGGGAATAGAGCCTGAAATGTTTTACTTCCTAAAGGGAAGTGAAGCACAGTCAAAGAAAATGCAATTAAAACAAAAGCAATTTATCCAGTAGATGCAAGATCCTCTCCTAATGTAAGTTTCCATGTTTATTTCAGCCCAGCAATTAAATAACAGGACACAATCACAATACCTTTGGAATAACAGCAAGAAAACACAGTTTAACTTTTCCTTATCTTGAGAACACCACAGAAGCCCTGAGCCTCTACCAACACAAACATTACATGGACATCAAAACAGTCTATGCTTGTGTGATTCTGAACACATTAGATTTACAAATAAATCATTGTTGCTGTTTTGGGAGAGGAGCCTGGTTTTTCTTTTGCCAGTTTTGCATCCAGTCAGCTGGAAAAATAACAGAACATTTTGAGAACAACCTAACTATTTTCTACCCTGTTGTTCTGAAGGATAACAAAGAGAAAAAAACTACCACCACCATCTTCATTCCTGGTCTCTACTTAATTCTTTGCACTCAGCAATGCTTTATGTAGTTAGTTATCTATGATGATTTAAATGCCTCCAAATGCAATTGCAATACCCACAAATACTGATTTTGAAAAGCCTTGCCAATGCTCCATGACTTTCAAGAAATCAACACAGAAAGATGTTCTTCTTAACTACACTGAGTAAACAAGTCTCTTCATGCCACTGTAACTTGTCAGCCTAATCTTACTCCCTGCAAATTTTAATTATGGCTCTTTTATCACAGACACACATAAAGAAAATAATGGAGTTTAGAATGTGTTCCCTTTCCCAGCATAAACAATGTCTATAACCTCCCTGGTACAGGAATTAGCTGGCTTATGAGCAAATTCCATGCATAAGAAATGAATCAAAACAAAATGTTCTCATTGGGTCACCCTGAGGAAGGAAATCCTCCTCCTCAGTATGGGGCAGGTAACTATTGTGGCAACAGTGACATGCTTTAAATTCTGTTTGATGATGCCTACAATTCCAACTCAGAACCATAAAAGGGAGTTAGAGGTTATTTACACAGCAGAACTGCAGACACAGGAACTCAGGGAAGGTCTTCTAATGTTGCACTCCAGCTTCCAGCAGCGTGGTCTCCCTCTGCCCTTTGCTTTGGACTCTGCATCACCTCCTTGTGCCAGCACAAGCATCTGTGCAGCTGCACAGAGAACTGGATCCAGGAATTCATTCATGTTAAAACTATTTTCTTTTTTTTTTTCTTTCGGGGTCTTTTGGGTTTTGGGGTTTTTGGTTGTTTTTTTGGGGTTTTTTTTGGGTAGGTTTTAACCTGGATCAGTTCCCAATTCAGTTCAGTGTGGAGCCACACAAATGCTTTCAGTGCTTAGTAGGGATATAAGAACATGGCAGCCCAGTGGGAATAGCCCTGCCTTTTTTGAAATAAGCTTCTTTCTGGTTTTAGAATTTGTGGAACTACAGTCGGAGAAACCCAGAAACCTGTGCAACATTTTGTAAACGGGCAGTCCTCAAAAGCAGGAAATTTGAATAAAACTCTTTCTTAGAAACAGAAAAAATTCAGGTAACTTCCCCCTCCCCATCCACTTTTTATTTCCTACGAAGAAGAAGAAAAATATCCCACTTGCCATTTAATCAACTTACATTTTTTGACCAATAGTAGAGTTTTCCTGAAATAATAAATCCACGTCGATATCAAAGCTGCAGGTAGTGATACACCACGTCATGCCTCCCACCACCTGGCAAAGGAGCAACAGCATGGTCAGGGCCACTTTAAACTGAACAGATAAACCCAAATACATCTTTAAGGCTTTATTTATTTTAGAAACTACATCTCCATAATCTCTCCATTCTCAGTATCCTCTCTGTCCTAAGACAGACCGAAATACATAACCATATTAACTTCATACAATATTACCCACAATACACATGTACAAGAAGACAGAAACCAACCCAGCAGTTGTTGACAATCTAAATCCCTCTCTTAGCTTTATATATTAGTTTTGAAACAGCTCTGAGACTGAAAAAAGAAAACTAAACAAAAAAACCTATGGACACAAAGCAATAGTATGTAAAATGCCATGACCTCTAAAAAGTGACCATATCAAAATTTTATCAAGGATCATAATTACTGCATCCATACATTTACCTTTTTATACACGTCTTTGCTACTATTATTTCTTGCTTGCTGACATATGCAACACAAAGTGCTAGACACAGTATCAGCACAGCAATGGAAATCCCCAGCTCTGCAGAAATCTCTATTTCAGGTCCTATTCTGATATTGGGATATTTAAACTCCTGAGCCACTTCATCACCTTTACATAAATATTTAAAGATGACCTTTTATAAACATGTGCAAGACAACCTAAATGTATGCAAAGGCATAGAACAGAGAAAGGGATTAAAATGTGGCGTAACTTGCCAACATCATGCAGCAAATTAGGCTTCTGCAAGGTTAGAAACCAAGGTTTCTAACAAAGTTTCTGACACATTTTCCCTCTCACACTCCCCTCTGGACCTGATAACCTACACATCCCATTTGCTTTAGCATCGTGATCATTTCCAGTACGCTCATTTTGGTGAGGATGGATATTGTCATGAAATGGTAACTTTGCAATTGTATTTAAGTAAGTATAAGTGATTTCTACACATAAATGCAACAATGTTACATCCTAAGGCAGTCTCCTTGAAACTACTTTGTTTGTGAGTACAGACTCCTGAGCAGCTACTGCAAGCAACACCAAGGAGTTTGAATAAAATAAAATCGCATTGCAAAGTGAGGCTGTGCTATGATCAAAGAGAGAGCAGAAAACAGAAGAATCCATTTCAAGGCTGCTGTAGTTCTGTTTTCAAACTTTGGTTCAGTAATTTACCACAGAGTCAGCACTAAAGCAATTCAGAAATCTCTCTTCCACCTGAACTTTGCTCACTGTCAGTATCACACACTTCCTGTCTAGGACAATGAAAGGTTAACAAATATGACATTCTAAAGATACGTAAAAACAGCTCCAAAATAATCTCACCAGGCTAACTGTTCCATTCTTACACAGATACTTCCTCATTTCTTGCCAATATTGTTTTTAAAATTACCATGCTATCTCCACATATCCAGTCTTTCTAGCTATTCTAACTGCTGTAGAGAGATGGAGAAAAATTCCCCGTGCACAACTCTAACAGCCACAAAAAAAGCAGGCAGCAGTTGGTTTGCACCCAATTGTCTCCTTTAAAACAGGCCTTGCTGCAAAAAATTGTCTTTCAAGACTGAGGAGGTCCTATCTGTCTGAAACTAGGTCATTTGCAGAATTATTCACTCAGGGAAGCCTCACAGGTTGCAAATGTCACCACAGGTTATAAAGTCACCTAGAATTGCTAAGCAAACTGGCAAAACATATAAGCCTCTTATACTTAAAAAAGGGGTTTAAAAATATTGTACTGGCCTCACCTTGTCAAAGGGTGATAAACCCTTGATTCTTGCTCGAAAATACCCAGCAGCCACCAACAGTTCCAAAATTTCAGTCAACTTAATGTTTTGTTCCTCATCTTCTCTTGTTTCAACCTGACAAATAAACACAACACTAATTCAGCTTTTCTCATTCATTTGAAGAATGAATGTTTTCCAAACCCTTGGCACAGACCACTTATCAGGGAAAACCTGCCTTCCATTAGCAACTTAGTTGTTAATTTGAAAGACATTAAAGAAACAGGTAACGCATTTCTACATGGATTTAACATCATGTATTTTCAGCCGGTTAAATACTTTAATCTGCTTTTGCTGTTCGAACTCCTGGTCCACTGCTTGCCTCCAGCTAGTGAGATTGTCCTAGTGCCATAAGACAGTTAATTTATTCTCCATTTCACACATTTCTTTCAATTTCAGGGTTCATAAAATCACACGCCTCAATTTAACCTCTATCCCAGCCGAAACAGGACACGCTTCTATAATCCTTCTATAAAAACAGGAGGAGACGTTCACATGGACTTCCACTTTTTGGGCAATGCAATTTCAAAGCACAGTAGTAACAAAAGTAAACTGTGGCGGGCAGCCCGGACAGCCTCAGTGCTCCGAAGCAACACCAGCACAGCCAGTCCGTCCCAGTGCTTTTGTCCCCACCGTACAGGATGAAACCCCACAGCTCCGGGGATACACATGATTTCCTAGAGGCGTAGAGCTCCCAAACACCTCGGCCCTAGGCCGGAGAGACGGTAACAGGGCTCCAGGTCTCCCACGAGGGGCTGCAGGGACCCACCTGCACACCTTTCCCACCTCCAATCCTTTGGGCACCCTCCTCCTCTCCGCTCCCTCCCAGGGGAACCCGGCGAGCCCGGCTGGCAGAGGGGACACGGGAAGGCGATGGTGCACCGAAGGTGACCCGCACAGCGCTGCCGGCAGCCCCACAGGCCTCCCCGCGCCCCCCGCGGCCAGCCCGCTGCGCGGCACCGACCCCCGCGCTCCGGGAGGGCCGGGAACGAGGAGAACGAGGAGAAGGAGCACAGGGGGATCTCGGGGACGCCGGTGCACCGGGGCCGGAGGAACAGCGGCCGCGGCTCGGCAGCGCCCGGGGGACGGGGGGCTGGGAGAGACGCGGCTCCGGTACCTCCTGCGGGGCCTGGCGCTCCTGTCCCCGCGGGACCCCCATCGCCCTCCGCCGCCGGCCGCGCCGCTGTCACGTCCGCTCCCCGCCGCCGCAGCGCCCCGGCGAAGGGGTGTTCCCGGCCGGCCGCTGCCGGGTTCCCCCGCCCCCGCTCAATGGTTCGCCCGCACCCTCCTTGCGTACAAGCGCATCCGGGCCGTGCCATTCGCGGCCGAGGGGGTGCGGGGAAGGAGGGCGGCGGCTCATGTGACTGACGGGCTGCGCGGAGCACAGCGGCCGCAGCCCCGCCCGCGGGCTGCGCCCTTGGGGGCGCCCCCCGGTGCCCCCGCGCCCGCGGCCCCTCAGAACGCGGCCCCGCCCCGCGGGCACCCACGAGCTCCGGCGCTTCCTCTGCGCGCCGCTGTCCTTCTCCCGCCGCTGTTTTCTTTTTTCTTTTTTTTTTTTTTCCTTTTTCAAGGGGTCCTGAGGCCTCCCGCCAGCATGGAGGACAAGTTACTGAGTGTTCTGTGACTGCGAGGCGCCTCACGGCCGCTCACGCTCCACAGGGCGCTGACACTTCTGTTTGCCAGCTGTGTTTCCTTTGGTGACCTAACAGCTGAAGTGGGGTTTAATTCTGTTTTCTCCCCCCTGCACACAGGTCCCTTAGAATCACTTAGGTTGGAATCACAGAATCAATTAGGTTGGAAAAGACCTCTGAGATCATCAGGTCCATCACTGAACACCACCATGTCAACTGGACCATGGTACCAAGGGCCATTTCCAAGCTTTCCTTAAATGCTTCCAGGGACGGTGGCTCCACCACTGCCCTGAGCAGTTCATTCCAATATCTAATCATGCTTTCTGTGAAGAAATTTTTGCTAATACCCAACCTAAACCACCCCTGGCACAGCTTAAGACTATGTCCTCTCATCCTATCGCTTGTTGCATGGGGGAAGAGCCTGACCCCCACCTGGCTGCACCGTCCTGGGAGTTGTAGAGATTGAAAAGGTCACCCCTGAGTCCTCCAGGCTAAACACCCTCCCTCAGCTGCTGCTCATCAGACTTGTGCTCCAGTCTCATGCCAAGGAATCCCTGCAATCTGTACTGCCCGTGTTTCCCAGAAGTGGGAACATCATGGGGCCATGTCTGACCATCCCCTGGTGGGAAGGTGGGCACCTGGATGTGCTGGAGCCAGACCTTCCATCCCGGATTTGGCAGCACCGGGCAGACCCTGCTGAGTGATGGGTGTGCTGGGGTCTGGATGCTGTGCCCCGGCTGTTTGCCAGCTCATGTTGGTTTCGTGAATAAAATCACACCAATACACAGGGATTTGATGGGCAGAACAGCCTGGTAGCAAACCACGGCAGCATTTCATGGGTAGCATTCTTGTTGGCGATGGCTTCAGAAATACCTGACAGGGGTTTCTTTTCAGGTCTATCACAGGTGTTCTGTTTCCAGACTCTTTGCCACACGAAGAGTATTAAAAAAAATAACCTTGCACTCAGCTGTGGCTGGGAGCATCTCAGGGAGGCGAATGAGCAGGAGAAGTCACAGGAAAGAGGTGTTTGCATCCTTTGGAGGGCAGCAAAGCATATGTGAGCCAGTCCATTCTGACTGCTGCCTTGACAGAGTGATCAAAACAATAATAATAGTGATAATAATAATAATAACAACAACAACAATAATAACTGCAAAAATAGGCCAGACTAGCTCAGGCCATGTACAGGTGTAACCACAGGTCACATCTTAATTAAGCTGCAGAACACTTTTCCACAGCCCCAGAGGCTAATGTGGTCACCACAGCAATATGGGCTTTCTGTGTTTTGTCTGCCTTCTCCTCACAGAGAACTGTACAGCTCTAATTTGATTGCCATGCAGAGGAAGACTGAAGCCAACAAAAAGCAGGGACAAAGAGAAGGGTCGAAACAGGAGAGTGTTAGGAAGGGATGTAGACAACCTTCAGATACGGCAGCAAGTGCAGGTCGTAAGGTAACTGCTGAGAAGAAAAATCAACTTAAAAAAATCTCTCTGAGCCACATTATGGTCATAAAATTCCTTTTCAAAGAAACACATTAAAGAAAAAGGAAAAACAAAAAGACAAAGATTGTATGAACTGGGTGATTAAGTTTAGTGACTATCAGTCAAGGGAGGGAACTAATCTACCCTGGGAAATGGAACTGTTTCTCTGGCTTTTTAAAATAGTAAGGCAAAGGAAGGAGACAGGGCTAATTAACTGCTATGAACTTTAAAACTCATGCAACTGGCCCCCCAAATCACAAAGCTGGCCTGAAATGATGTAGTTACAGACATGTAATAGATTGTTTTAATTTGCTCTATGTCTATGAGACCACAAGGACTGGAAACATTTTTCTCCTTTATAGGCTGGAATTTTCCTTCTTTTGGTATGTAGTTAGGGAAGAAAAAGGAAAGGCACAAAAATACAAAAATCTATGGTCATTACAACTCATCTTGGATCACTTGAACCTCAATAAAATACCTCTCAAAAGCATTGCTTCCCAACACCTAATTGTGATGCAAGTTCACTCAGTTACCCAGACAGAGCTGTTGGCCCCTATGACATTAGGATAATCAATCTTCTAAATACCAATTAGGTTTAAAAAGAGTTCCAAGAGGGTTACCATCTAAAAAAGAAAAACTTCCCTTCCTTCAGGTTTTTAGATTTCATGCTTGCAAATCTCTAGCAGATTCAACTTAGGCTTTGTTTTCCCTCTTCCTACTTTATTTTGATCCATGAAGGTAAGTGAACTCTGGGTCTTGGTGCAGCTGCTTTCAACAATCCTGTATTGATTTTTCTGTTTTCTTAATCTTGATCCCAGGAAGCTGAACTAAAGAGCTTCCTCCTTTTTTTCTTACAGCCACGTGATTCCTTTCGCTTTTCAGCCTGGACTTGTGACAACATCAAACTCAGTCACCACTGCAAATGTAGCAACAGGTCTCACTGTATCTTTCAGTACATAATTGTTTCTTCTTGTAATAAGAATAAAAACATGAGATGGAGCTGTAACAGCAACAGGAAGGAGTCCACTCTTTGTAGTGCAGACACAGTTAGATAAATAAAGTAACTTTTGTAACTTTCCAATGTTCTCTATGCTGAGAAGGCCTAGAAGAGATTTATTTCCATTCTGCATACTAGATGAAGTAAGTATAATTTCCTGCGCAATGGTACTTTGTACAGCATCTTCTTGTTAGGGTACAACATTTGTTTATGGACACCATAAAACAAAGTGTCATGGACAGATCTCGGAGTAAATGGAAAGGATCTCAGTGGTTGCACTGGTCTATGGACCTTGGTTCTGCCATGACTGCATCTCCCCAGCTGGATTCCTGCCTACAGGAGAAGCTGAAGCCAGCTGTAGGGAACTAAACCCCAGACCCAGTGTCAAATTTTGTGTTGTTTTCTGTAGCTCATCTCTTGGGTGAGTTCTTTTTTCGAGCCATTTTGTTGCCCAGCAGGCCCAGCACAGAGATCACTTCCATCCTGATCCCTAATGAAATGATTCTGTGAGGAAGGTTTTCATCCAGGTTTCTGGGATCAGCAATACTGTTTGCCACAGCACTAATATATTCCTCTGTATGCATTTACTCTTTTAATTTGTTGTCTTGGTTGCATCCCATCTCCTTACAGGTACCCAGTTCCCCTTCATCTGTTTCCTGAGATGCAGTAGGCATAGAGAGCCATTCAGTGGGCAATTGCAAATTCCCAATTATCGTCAGTGGAAGTGAGACTGTGCACTGTGAAATGAAAAAGTCACAGACCTGTTACAGTAGCCACTGTGTTAGGGGCTGCAGCAGACCATTGCATCCCATCAAACCAGCTGATATTATTTTCAAGGTATGGTGCCCTTTCAGCACTTACATTGAACACCAAATAGTGATGTTTTAAACATGCTCACTATCGTACCCATGGGTGGTATTTGGAAGGTCCAGTCCAGCCAAGGTCTTGTTCAGTCTCTCCTGTGAACAATTCCTATTTTCAGCACTTAATAGTTTAAAATGTACAGGCAGACAATACTTTTTTTCTTGAAAAATATGTTTGTGTCATTTTTAGTATTGCTTAATATTGTTAAGATTGACAATTTGAACACAAACATTTTTAGCTCACTTACCAAGCTGTTAGCTCATCCCAACCGAACCCAAGGCAAACACAGGCAAAACAGGAGGGAGTAATGGCTACAGAAACAGAAGAAACTCCTGTTTATGGTCATCTTGGGGATGTAGTTAGAAAACGGCCACAGAGTAGTTCCTCTCTTAAGCAGGAGGAAGAGGAAAGACTTCATGGCCTGTGGAATTTGGAGAAGAAAAGGTAGTCTGATTGTGAAAATACTGAGGTTCTGGTAAGAAAAAATCACAGCTCCCTCATGGTCTATGTGACGGAAGTTGACAGAATTGGTGGCTGGTCCTCTCTACCATTTCATCTGTGCTTGGTCTAAAGTCTGCCTGGAGAGTAATGAAAACATTATAACTAAGTATCTGATGAATACTAAAGGTTTTACCAGACTTCTCTTTCTGCATTGTCATTATTTTGATCACATGACTCAAAAACTGTGGTCAGGATATGCAAGTAGCCAATCATTTTGGGTATTTCAATTTTTGAGAGGCTTGATTTTCAGAGAGTGCTACTGTGCCCTCTTTGAAAGCAGCTGCTGAGGAGTTTCTCAGTTTCTCTGTGGGTACATGTTGCAAAGTCCAGGCAAGGACAGGCACAGCACGCCCTGACACAGAGTAGTCACCCCCAGAGAGGTTTGTTTGGGACAGTGCCTTTACACATCTTTTCTGAAAGTCTCTGAAGACTCTCTCTTCTGAAGGTCATGTAGTTGTTATGCTCAAAAGAAATTAATCTCCGGGACAATGAAGTGGGTCTTTCTAACTCACAAATCCATGGAACAACTAATTAGGTCTGATTCACTGAGCCTTGACCTGAGAAGGAACAAACAAAATGAGAACCTCTGAACTGTAAGTGCATCACAGACTCCTTAATTTGGGCCAGGATATTAAATTTCAGATCAGAGTTCTGTCTGTGATGCTCACACAGTGAATAAATATTTTGCTTCATTTTTATATTTAGACTGAGCAAATCTGATATGGAATTGTTGGAAAACAAAAGCCCAGGAACTTTAAAATGTCTTCTCCAAACAGAATCACTAGTAAGATTTATTTGATATTCAAAGAATAAGAGACTACTGGTCATTGGATTACTGATTTACAAATCTTTACAAAGGGGCAGAGAGGTGTATATTTTACTGTGGCATTTTTAGGCAAAATATATGGATTTAGACTTTACCTTCTACATGCCATAATACTATGACACATCCTTCACTTATAATAGTTGTAAAAATGAACAGTTAATTTCCCAATGGAGTGAGATAGTCTGAAACAGTTAACAGACTTCTCACAGGTACATCTCACTCCCAAGAGAATGATGATCTAAGATGGAGGAGATTTTTGGCATTTATTCTTCCATGCTGATTTTTTGAAAGAGAATTGAAAAGGCAGACAAGTAGTAAGAGAAGCAAGATAAAATATCACTGATGTAGAGGTAGAAAAGACAGAACTGTAGAGATTCAAGGTGAGCACAGGAAGTGTAACCTTGGACAGAGCTAAGAAAAAGTGTAAAATAGACTGCAGAAAAAAAAAAAAAGGCTGTGTTCTGTCTCAGTGTCTCAGTAGACATCCAGTTTGAGTAATTTATACATGTGTGCACTTTGAAATGAAACAGTCCCACTGAGCAATGTTATTTAGGAATTTTATCCTGACTGCAGCTTAACCCTAAATGAAAAGCAAACTTTGCTACCATTCACTCAGACTGCTTCTAAAGAGGGGATCCTGGCGCAATCCAAATCTGCCAGTAGAACTCCGTGTCTTTTTAAGAATCAAATCCTGCTTACACTCAGGCAGACACTTTGACAAATGGTGGAAGAGCACCCTCTGGTGACGCCAGGCACATCGCGGTTATTCTGCTGCCAGTAAGAAATGCGTTCCTGGAGTACAGGCTGTCTCTGGAAAGTCGCCTCCATGTGGTTTAATACGTTTTAATTCATTATTCAGTTATACATACGGAGTACAAGAGTGAGCGTCCTGAAAACAAATCAGGGCTGAGAGTGACCTTACTTCTCCCGTCCCTTAAATCACTGAGTTCTTGTAATTTGAATCAAACATTTTCTGAATTGTTCTGACACATTTTTTAGGAGGCTTTGGAGCAGGTTTTATGGGCACCATGAAATGCAGTCCCAAGTTTTATTGCACTGGACAGTTCAAGGCTTTTCAGAGTGTGATCCAAGTATTTCCTTACAGAGTTCAAGAAACTTGGCTGAGCTGTCTTTTCAAAGATTTTCTTTTTCCACAGAAGCAATTATTAAGAAAAATGAATTACCTTTTGCCATTCTAGCTATTCAGAGGTAAGGAAAAAGGATGGATCTTAACCTATTATTTGCAAATCATAGCTAATTTCAACACAAATTGAACCCAAATATGCTAACAAAACACATGATTTTTCTGAATAGGTTCTTTTTCACAATGATGATGGCATGCATTTAATTAAAATTCAAGGGCAAACTAATGTGAGTTTCTTTAGGAGTTAATAAAAGCAGTTAATAGCTATAATAAGTTTAGAAAACACTTTCTGGAATTTTAGTCTGCAAAGAACTGGCTTTCTAAGGCTGGGGTTTGTGCAGACTGATTCCCTCACCCTTCAAAATCTGTGCAAAGTCCCTAAACATCAGGGAACCTTGCCAAAAACTAGGTAAAGGTCAAAAATGTTGAAACTATGGAAGTTCTTAACTGTACTTAAGTATGTAATTCATGAATTACCAAATTATTTTTTAATTTATCATATAAATCTGGTCCACATAATATTGATTTAATCTTTTATTTAATAAGATAATACAGCATCACATCTCCAAAGTGTAAAGATTGTCATCAGAATGTCATCTAGCATAAAACTGAGTAGCATGTCTGAATAAGTTAGCACAGAGCATCTCATGATTATCATGAAAGAAAAGTGATATGTTGTGCTTCCTCCCAGCATCTCACAATAGTGGGCTGATAAATCTTCATTCAGCCTGTGATGCCAGCTAGAAATGTTGAGTTTGTGAACGTGCTGTAGCAAAAACACCCAACTGGTAATTCCAGTGCTTTGTGCAGCAAGGAATATTCAGGAAGTTTGAAATAATTGATGAGTTGGAGCAAAATCATTCAAACTAAATGGTGACTTAGAAAACAGACCCATTATTGCCCAAGAGAATGAGGGAGGATAAAGCTATGTCTCCAAAAGCTTTAGCTTTCAACTTGTACGATTTCTTAGGGTTCTTAAAGCACAAGAAGTTGAAAAAAAAAACCAAAACAAGACCCAGGTTCCAGCTCAGTTGTTACAAAGCCACCTGTTAGGGTTACATGTGCAGTAAATGTTCAACAAATTCAGGCACTCTACAACTTGGAAGAAGCTGCCTTGTGCAGAAACACTAAGCAGCCTGCCCTGAATCGTGGCAGCTTTCTGTTCTTTCCAACAGCAAGACCAGGTGCCCACTCCAACCAGAAAGGTTTGTATTGAGTCACTTTTGATGGGGTTCTTGCTTTTAGATTCATGTATCTGCAAACACTCTTGCCAAAGATCTAATGTCACTTACTAGAAAGGGAAAATTCCAGCATCAGTCATCAGTGTTACCTGCTTTTTGTTCCTTCACAAGTGCTATCACAAAGGAATCAACTGACATGAGCTTGGGTCTCCCTGAAGCTGTTTTGTTGCTAATAAAAGCATGGGTCATTTAAAAATGAAACCTTCGTTTATAATCCTTAGTGTTATTAAACAATGAACATTAAAAATTCAGTCTCCACAAATAATGTAATCAACCTAAATCAGGTGATTTAATATCTAAATCATATACAATTAATATATCATTATAATTAATCATATATTAATCATTAATGATCTAAATCATGTATCAATATGAAGGGTTTTCTATCTGATTTGGGGGTGCTTTGCATCCCTAGAGATTTTTTTTTTCCAGCAACCACAAAATGAAGAAAGCCTTTGTTTTTTAATTGAAACAGACTTTCACCTACTCCCTTGATTCTAGGGGCTAGGTGATAAACAAACATCAAATATTGCAAGGCTCATAATAAAAATAAGAATTGTCAATGCCTTATTATGCAACTTCACATCCTTTATGCAGGGCCACTGAGGAGAAAGATTTACCTCTAAGATTGTCAGCACTTTTCTTATCAGTCACCTCAAAAGCAGCAGTATGGCTGACTCCTGCGCCTATGTTGGATTTTTTTACAGTTCAAGGCTAATGAAGTCTTTTGTTGTAGAATTCTCCTAGCAATTTCTCCACTGTCTCCAGTAGTTCATATCCTTGTGATTTTGAAAGGCTGAAGTAATATGTCAGCAGTTATACTCCTTATCCCCAAAGCATGCCCTCTTATCAGGAACTATGCCTTCTAGAAAAAAAAGGTGGAAAAGGATGCCTTGTAACTTCCATAATTTTGAAATTAGGAGGAAAGTTCCTACAGGTACACAAACACCTGGGATATGCCTTATGCTGTCCAGTGAGGTTTGTTTGGAATGGCTTCTAAAAGTCACAGCTCATTCACAAAGCAAGGGTTGAAAACTCCAGCAAGCTCTGCTGCTCGTTGCTGCTGCCTTCTTTCTTGGGATCCATGTTAGTTTTACTTATTATGAAGCTACATCCTGTCTCCTAAATCTATGTCTGTGAGGGAATATAACCTCTTCCAGTCTCCCATCTCTTGGCCTTGCTCTGACAACTTACCATGCCCCAAGCTGTGATGCCCTGTGGTTGCAGAGATGCATTGCTTCTCTTATTCAGACTTCTTGTAAACCAGAAAGCCATGCTATGAAACTCTGCATTTCCTACAGATGGACTCAGCAGAAATTAATTCCTTCCACTTTGGGAAGCCTGGGGCTGGTGGGAAGCTGAGCAGTGAGCACGGAGAAGGCCATAACTGGAGCCATGGGGAGCAGAAATGACTGAATCCAGGAACTGCTTCAAGGGAGGAGATGCAGTTGCTCCCATTAATTCAGGGACTATAAATTCCACCAAAGGAATAATTAACCTTTTACCTTGCCTACTGTTCTACTAAGCTTAAAGCCACTTCTCTATCTTCATCTCTTCTGGTGAAACTGTCTCCCAGTTCCCTTTCTACTGCAGATTTAAAGGAAAATCTGACAATGCATTTTCTTTTTTGTCAGTCTTTTCTTCCCTAACTGGCTCTCGTCTAGTCAATCCATCTACTATACTCTTCCCTTTGTATAGCCAAAAAAATCCTGCAATTTTTTGAGTTAGAAAGTAGGATGAATTGAGTGCATATGCTCTATCAGAACATCACATCAGGATTCGCCTGCCTTTATTTCTGGAAGTGTGTATGAAGTGAAGCAGCATGTTTCGCAGTGGCTCAGAGAAAACAGGTCTGTGCTGGTCTCTGAGAGACAGAACAGCCAAGCCTACTTTCAGGAAGACAAAGTGAGCTGGGAGTTCCAAAGTGAGAAGGACTGCAGTGGCTCTCGTACCACGCAGCAAGTCAGAACTACCAGGTACTGGTAATTTTCCATGTACTTTCCAACAGGCAGAACTTCACATGTTGAGCCAGTTCTGAAGAGACTTTAGTTTATGAAGTCTGCCACCGGTGGTTATGCAGAAGAGTGGATGTTCTCAGGAGAGAACCCACTTGTTTCACAGGAGAGACTGAGGAAATGAAATGCATGGTGAGTCAGAACAAATATTTTTAATCATTTTATGGAGAGAAAAAACATAAAGAAAAAAAGCAACATCACTGGCCTTTGACCATGGTTAACTCTAACCTTTTTCCAAAGTGTTTTATGTAACTCTTTCATTTTCAGTCTTTTGTCCTGTGTCTCATACTGACGTTTTTCAGGAGATCTGGACATGAGTTTGACTGTTACTATATTCTGCCCTCCAGAACACACCCCTGTGCTAACAGGGTACCAAATGCTGGACAAGAGTTTTTCACATACATCTCGTTGCCCTGAGGGTTGTTGTTCCACTAAGGAACCAGCATGCTGGTGTTCCATTCTGATGCTTCTTCACCGAACTCCATACCAAATTCACTCCATTTATAAGGCAGAATAAGATTTTTCTAACTGCCAGGTCTGCACTTAACACAGTATCTGAAAATTGAGCTACATTTTTTCAGCCATATAGTTCATAACTTAGCTTTGATAGCAACCAATATTTTGAGACCAGGACCAAAATGAAATTTTATTCTTTGGACTTAAGAGGAGATATACACTGTATCTTGCTTTTTCTACAGCTGTACTGATTAATAGCCCTTTTAGTAATTAAAAAAAAAAAAAAATCAGAAAACCAAAGACATTGGAAGTAATGCCATGAGGAAAGAGTTAATACCAAAGCAGTAAACTGTCACTGACAAGAGCCTATTTTTGACATTGCAGAGTAAAAATATGCTATTTGTAATAAATGTATATCACTGTAGTATCATTTACCTTCCAAGGCCATCAGATTAACTATCTAAACAGAGTATTTATGTTAATCTTCAAATATCACTTTATCTTCCACAGTAATTCTGCTGGCAGTCTCAGCCAAGCCCTGCTGTGGTTGAAGGAAAGTTTTCTGTTGTTTTATATTGAATCAGGCCAAAGAATTAAGTCATTGAGTCAAAGCTGGAAATACGTACATAAGAAGTAATAGAAAATGTCATGCTTTTACAGACTTCCTATCTCTAACTGCACCCATCAGTAGCAAAATATATTCCAATTTTAACATCTTTTCCATAAGCAAACTATTTTTTCCATTCATAACCTATATATATATGTATATATATATATTTCTGGGGCTTTTTTGAGGGGGTGACATTCAGTTGGTTGATTGGCTTTTTTTTTTTTCCTGGATGCAACCCATTATCCACACTGAGTGTTATTTGTTAGATGAAGTGAAAATGCCAGCATCAAGTAACTGGACTGGAAGGAACTTGCTGACATCCTGAATGACCAGAGCTGAGGATCCATCTGCTCCAGCGCTCTCTGCCTGATAAACTGATGGTGCCTCCATTGCACAAAATGAGAGATGTTATAATTACTGATTACTTTTCAAGCCATTATTCTCTGTACTTTTAAGCTAGGTGGAAAAGATGAGATTTTCCAGGATCTGTTTGAAAGAACATAGGGCAATAGTGCTGTCAAAAATAACATGAGTAAAAGTGGGAGGAAGATGCAGAAGGAAAACATGCCCAAAGAATGGTGGCATTACTTAGGCTGGTGTTGCTGGAGTCTTCACAAGGTGTGACAGGGACAAAACACTCCCTTGGGTGAACTAAAGGATGCACAGGACACAAACCTTATGAACAGCTATTTCCTTCCTGTCCTTTACAGCACATTAAAATTGTCTAAGAGTTGGAAGTGCTTTGGCAAGCGATACCTGGGCACATCACAACTATTTCCCAGGCCTGCAGCCAGGTTCCCTTCCTTAACAGCAGATGGCGGTGAAGTTAAACAAATGAGTGGAAATAAGTCGAGAAAACACATTTTGCCTGGTGGCTGGTGTTGCTGCAGATACCTCAGAGAGCTCTGTGCATATTCAAACAGTGCAAGGTTAATTTCCAATGCAGAGATCTCCTGTAGCACTTTCTGCATTCAGGAGGCAGAAAATATTAATTCATCCATAGCTGTTTGTAGTCCAAGTCATGTTTATTTTGTTTATGATGTCTTTGGTGACAATAGAACAGACAGAATCTGTTATAATTTCTTTCTTACATGCCTCTTTCATATATTTAAAATCTATGCATAGCTGAACAGATGAGGATGAAGCTCAGTTTCAAGTGAGTAAACTTTTACTCTTTATAGTCTTGTGCTTCCTCTGAGACAATGAAGATACCTCACCATGGATTGCTATAAAACTTTTGTATTGCCAATTATTTTTTGAAATTAGGAGGAAAGTTCCTACAGGTACACAAACACCTGGGATATGCCAGGTGGTTGATAATAATGTATCCTTTGATGAATAAAAAGAATAACAAAATTCCAGACATAGTGAAGACTTTCAAAATAACCCTGTGTGAAAGGGTTATTAAGGCCACAAGAACAGAGACTGAAAGTAAGCTTTTACAGTCTTGCCCTACCTTTAAATTAATCTCACTTCCAGGGGCAGGATGAGAGAGGGGGCTGTTTGTTTTCCAGTTTCCATCAGGCAAATGATGGAGCTGTAGCACAGATATTGGACTGCAACTTCTAAGTTCCTTGCCTAAAGTGAAAAAGGGATGAATATGCCTTGAATATGTACCTTGAAAGCCTAGACTTTCATTTCAAAACCAATTCAAGACAAAGCAAGCTCTGGGTGAAGCCTCAGCTGTTATCAGTGCTGACCTGAGTGTTACTACTTTGACAGCAGGAGGAGAGGAACCAGAGGAGCCTTTCTTGCCCTGCTCTTTTGGACCATTAATGCTCTGCAACAGACTTGGACTCTGCAGTCCTGTTCTCAAGAGAGGTGCCAGGCCAGTGGGACTGCTCAGAGAAGAGAGGGAGGCTCCCAGGAGTTTGATTGTCCTTATCGTGGCATCCATAACATATATTCTCTTTACAAGCTCATATTTACACATCTTATAGTCTAGATATGCTTTTAATCTTCCTGTTGTGTTAAAACTTTTAGTTAAAAAATTCACATGACACCCCAGGAGACATATTTATAACAAGCAAGGGCACAGGTCTCAATCACTTGTGAAGAAGCAGCCCTTCTTAATCTGTCAGTCAATCCATGCACAAAATGCACAGAGCATCAATTTCTTTTTAGGTTATTCACTGTGACTTATGTATCTGCCAATAAATCTAAAATACAGGTCAAAGAATATGTAGCTCAAGTAAATCTATAAATGTAGCAGAAAAGCTTCACTAACTACCTCAGATTGCCAAAGCTGAGGTCATTTCCTTGTTGTGAAAAATACTGAGTCCATAAATTATTTTTATCACCTCTGGGGCAATGCAAACAATTTCCCACAGATGCTGAAAGTATGATATGTTTTTTATTTGATATCAGAACACCACTTTTACACAGCTCTTAAAATACAAGGTCCAAGATTCTGCTTGTGCTTTAAGGCCCCATTTCAGCAACATATTAAAACAGATGCTTCAGGTCCTGACAATAAACACGTGCCAAAGTGCCTTGTTGCACAGTCACAAATTGCTAAATTGGAGCCTAAAGACTAAATCTTTTTCCCATGAAACTCTGGATCTACCTTCTGTTTTTCTTCACGGAAAACAAGGCATTTATTCAAACACATTATACAAAAACATTTAAAAAGGCTTGTCTTTCAGAGATCACTGGGTGAGCCACAGCTCTGGAAGTAAACCTTGGACAAAAATTGATGTACCATTTTTTACAACAGTTTAACTGGTGTTTACTTAAGATTAAGTAAATCTTTATTTCCACAAAGAAAATAAAAATACTTTGACCATGTGAAGACATAAGCATGAATGGTGAATGTCCTACAGAAAACTTTGGAGAAAACACCACTGAATTAACTTACAGTACATTTGTTAAACATGAGCAGCTCTAATAATGACATTTCATTTAACAATGCCCTTTGTCTTTTCAGTTCATCAGTTACCTATTTCAGTAATGAACTGCAGTCATACCATTCTGATTTTCTCCTAATGTAAAGGCTGAGATCACTTCACTTGCAGTGAAGCGTGATGCTATTATTCTGTTTGTGGCTTAGGAAAAAAGCTATAGAATATATCACAATTGTAATTGGCTAAAAAATATTAGTGTCTGTGATCAGTAAGGATACCAATAACTTTGTTTAGCTATTAATGGAAACAAGTAAAATTAAAAAAAAAATAGACAGAAATGGTCGAAAATGCTCAGGATATATATTTCATGAGCAGAGGAGCAAGTATTCAGCTGGGGAAAAAATGAGCCACGCATTAAATGTTATTTTAATTCTTTATCAAGAATCCATGCATAGAACTTAACAGCAACATTTTCAAATAGGATGGATATTCGCAGTTGCAAAAATAAAATGGAGTTGCCTGCCCTATTTAAGAAGGATTTTCTAAAGAACTAGAAGAAGTCAGATTAAGTGGATAATATCCCACTTTGCACTATGTAAACACAAGAGAGATAAAAAATATCATAGGTCTACTTGATATGATCCATAAGTCTTACAGGGGGTAATGGGGCTTACTTTCACTCATTTGCCAACCTCTTTTTTTGGGTTTCTTAGATTTAAAAAGGTTTTTCATTGCCTTTCTAGCTGCAAGAGAGATATTTTAACCAGGCTGCTGTTTTCACTTTTCTATTCACCGTGATCCATTCAAAATATTTTCAGAGCTCACCAAAACATTTAATTAGCAGACAGTGATGTCCAGCATTTCATAATCTTTTCCCAACTGAACCAAATGTGCACAATTTACAATAGATCTTTGGAAAACTGCTTTTTACTGTGTGCTGCATCTATAGATCTCTCTCAATTACCCACAGTAAATTTAGGCATTGTACAAGAGCAAATTTTACAGTCCATGAAGAGATGAAGTGAAATCTAGATGAAATTCATTGTGACAGATTCTCAGTTAGTGCCCTGATGTGTCTGTATTACAGAAGATAGACATTCTATTAGCATGGAAGCTCCCATAATGGACTGTGAATCATTTCAGGTAATAGAGATGCCAACTGGAATGACTGAAAAGCACTATTGAATTCCATTAGAGCTCTTTGTTTTTAAATCAGTCATTTCTTTGTGAATATCCAACTATATACTTCTTGACCTTAGCTGAGAGTAATAATTGTGGACTAATATTACAAAACATTAATCTGAGTTACTGTTCAATTAATGTTTCTGTTTGAGGGTTATTTTTATGCTGCAAATGTGAAGGAGACTCTGGCTTGTATTACAAATTTGTATTTGGACTTGAGCTAGTGCAGAATGCAATTTTCACTTACATTTTTCTCTCCACTGTATTCAGTCTCATCTCATTAGCTGTAAAAAGGCTGGGGTATTGGCTTTTCTTTTTCCATGTCATTCTACCAGAATAAAATAACTATAATCAACAAATCTATAAAGATAAACATTTTTATAAGAGATGCCACAAATAGTCTTCTTTCATTTAGGTGCTTGGTTAATTATCAGCAAAATAACTAACACCATATCCTGTTACCCAAACAGCCCCACCTTATCTATCAATCATGTGTGATTTATCAGACTTGATAATTGCTTGGATAATTAACACAGAATTTAGGTTTATTCAGTCTGCTGAAACCTCAGAAATGCCTGCATAATTGCCATTTGTGTAGTAGATGAAGTTATGAATAATTCTTTTTCACATAAATATGAAGGCTGGATTGCAGGCAGCAGAATTTCCTCACCCTTAGCTATTAATGCAGATATTACATCATACAAGTGCTATGATATTGTCACACGTTACTTTAACTATACTATATGTGTATAGTTAAAGTAATTAAAATGCATATCCATGAAAATAAGGGAAAAATCTTTGCCTTTGTTTGTAGGCACTGCATGCTTCTCTCGTGAAGAAGTACAGAAGGAGAATGAAGGAAAATTAGTCTGCTCAGTACAGCAGCAACCAGATTTGAATCTCTGTAATATTCACACATAAATCCTTTGGGAAGTCTTTAAAGAGAGTAGGTTCTGTATCTTCTGTCTACGATCATCTATTTTCACATCAGAATGAGCAACATTATCCTTATAAACCAGAGTTTCTGTGTCTACAGCTTGAAAATGAGCCTCTCCTTAATGTTGTAATGACAGGTGTAAGATTAACTTTGTTAGGTGTCTAGCCACTCATGCAAACTAAATTAAATTAATGGAACAAATTTCTCTCATAATTAAGATAAAAATTCATGTCAGCTGTAACCTTGCTGTACACTAATTATATACAAATGATTTATCATCTGCTTCGCCCAGAATATTAATCCTCAACTCATTGATAACTGCAGCCAGTGTTAAGAGATGAGAGTTGATTAACTATGACAGATTGGGCAACCACAGTACCAAGTGCCTGAACAACCAGTGAAACCAATAATATTCAAATAGCACTTCTTATTTAAAAATGCATTCCCATGGAAACAGATGCATGTTTAATGAGGGATACGGAGATTATTTCAATAACGACTGATATTGGAAGAGTGGGCAGAACTAATCAATAATAATTAAGTGCTTAGCCTGGATAAGATATGGTTTTATAAAGTAGGTTATGTACACATTAGTGAGGTACTAGTTCAGGCCATGTTACATATAATGTCTTCATGTATTGCTGTTGGTTATTTATTTTCCCACTGCAGCAGATATTTTAGAGTTTACAGATGTTAAGAAGCCTACAGTCTAGTCTTGGCTCCCCCCAGCTCCAATAAAAAGAAGAAACTGATGCTACCAACAGTCCTCTGAAGGTCAACTCCTGCAGTAATTCTGCTTTGGGAATTTCTTTATGAAAATGCCATTCTACAAAAAAGCAACCTGACCAACACAAAAAACCCCAAACAACACTTGAAGCATCACCTGTTCAGCAGGACACTTGTACATCTCTTGGAATATATTATATTTTTTTATATTTTTACTTGAAATGAAAATTATTAAAATTGACTTGTAAACCTTAAAAAAGTTATTTTAAATAGGTGGTTTGTACATTGGAGAAGATTGTTAGTTAATAATGTATCCTTTGATGAATAAAAAGAATAACAAAATTCCAGACATCTCGAAGACTTTCAAGTTAGGGCTTGGGCCTTTTTAGTACTAATTCTGTCTCCCCAGGACAGCTTTTTTAAACTAATTGCTCATCGAGGCTCCAAGAATCCTTGTCAAAAAGAAGAAAAAGCCCAGTCTTGTTCCTAGGCACTAATAAGGCACAACCAGCCAGCTGGATGAACTAAGTGATATTGCTGTAAATTAATTACTTTCATGAAAAGCTGGTGTGTCTGAAGACAAGTTATGTATGAGAAGGAAACTTAAATACTAATATAAAACTGAGAATCATTGCAAAATCAACACAGATCATGAACCTGTTATTCCCAGCGGCCAGGTGGGACAAGGACTGTGAAACCCTGCAGGGATGGACAGGCTGGTCTGCAGGGAATCCAGTGATGGCAGAGAGCTGGAGACAGGTCCCAGAGCTGCTCTTCTGCCCAGGCACTGCAGCCCCAGCTCAGGCTTTCCTGTTCACCAGGAAAGCTGGTTCCATTCTGACACAGAGGAAAAATCCAAGAAATTGGCTGCTATCCTATGGCTGCTCAGTGACTGGGCTTAAGAGAGCCAAGCCTTCTCAGTCTGCTCATTCTCAGTATGGGGACACCAATTCCTTTGGAACTGGAGGGGCCTATTTCACATAGGCTACACCAGAATCATGTCTTAAGTGAGAGTTTGAGCCCTTTCTTCTGCTCCCATGTTCTTTACCACCCACTCAGCCTCTGACTGAACACAGGTGTTCCTGAACAAGTAGCTCCAAAGCTTGGCTTGGATAAAATTTTGAGCTCCTGTTGGGGACTTTAGAGGCAGCTGAACGCCAGCCCATGGCTGGGACGGGCTGGACACAGCAGATGGTGTGGTGCTGCACGTTTGGCTGTGCTTTGTGGTGACACTGCAGGCTGGTACCGAGCACACAAACCAGGCTGGCCTCTAGAAACACCCAGCATTGCTCCCAGCCCAGCTTCAGCTGCCAAGAGAACCAAAACACCAGAGCTCAGCCATCCCAGCACGGGACTTTTCAACATGTGGATACAGACTCAGCCTCTCAAGGAGTATTTGAATCACCAGCCTAAGAAGTAAATATTCTATTTCATTATAACAGTCCTTTTCAGCCTCCCATCCCATGAGGGACTTTCTTTTTTTTTATATTTGTCTTATGTGCTTCAAAATAAATTAAAGTTCCACTTAAATGAAAAAGAAAATGTGAACTTTATGGGAAATAAAAATTCAAACATTTCTTTCTCTACATTTCTCGCTATTTCAGGGCTAATTGCCTTTGAATTTGTAAATGCAGATAATGAGAAGAATCCTATGTATATGCAATTGAAGAGAATATATGCAGAGCTAGTCAAGTACTTGATATCCAATTTAACTTGGGAGTTGGATATCAACTTTAAACAAGCAAAAAAGGCCTTAAGTTTTTTTCATAATCTTATCCCTAGGGCATACATATCTGCTATGAACCTAATCAGCTACAGAACATCATGGACCCTCTGTGCCAATGCTAATGAATGAACATTCCCATGGAGGAGCAGAGATGGATCATCAGCACTGCAGGTCCAGTGGAGTAACCACACTGCCACACACACTTCTGTAAAGATTTGGTTGATGTGAAAGTTTGTGTGTAAACTGCCTTGCAGGTCTTTGGGATCACCATGCAGAAGCAAATCACCAGCAGAAATACTTTACAAGGAAAGCAGAGAAGAAATCCCTCTCATGCAAAATAGCTTTTCTGAGCAATTGTAGTGACATGCAAACCTTCACCTACCAATGCTAACAGCATCTAGTAAGGAGCTGAGCTAGACTATGCCCATAAAGGCTGTGCTGCAGCTCCCAGAATCACCCTTTGCAGCAAAGCAAGCAGCAGCTCCCATCAATACAATGGTCTGATCCTACACTGTGGTCCTACTGCAAGGAGAATTCTGTCCCTGCTCTGGTGGTTGGAGTAAATAGCTACCTGTCTTTCCAGGGCATACTACAGTTAATGGAGCAGCTTCAGGGGAAATGCCAGTGTGGAAGTCAGTGGCACTCTTTTCTTAGGAAAATAAGTAAACTAGAAAGAAAACACTAATTAGACAGAAGGCATGTGGTCATCTAGCACATCTTTTCTAGCAGAAGCTCAGCATGGATATTTGTCAGTGAGAGTGTCTAAATGCAGCCTTCTAGGAATGGCTAAAATGGGTCTGTATTGATTAGTGCTACTTTGGCTAATTGCTGGAGGTAGGAACTAAAAACCCCCTGGTAATCCTCATTGCCAGTTAGAGCTACAGCTGATAGACCTAAATTCTGTTCATGCTGATACGATTGATGGCACACCATCTTCAGTGGAGCTCCTCCAGTTTAACAGGCACAAGGAGAAGCAGATGCAAAAAATTGAGTGTCCTTGTCCTAAACCTCTTTTGCACACTGAATTACCTTGAGCACCTTCTGCCCTTCTACTCAGAGTAAGAAGTGGGATTGTGCTGCCTTGCCCAGCAGCATCACTTCATTCCATTGATCAGGCTCTGCAAACAATGCAATTATCTCAGAGGGGAATGCAGCGAGCCCTAGTTTTGCTACTTCCACTTATTACTGAGGAGCATCAAACTACCCAGCCATTTTCCTGCAGCCATCTTTAAAAAAGGCAATGATCTCAATGTGCTGCTAACCTAATGAGGGCTGTGTGTGACAGAGCCATAGATACATTTTCTCACTAGCCTAATGAGCAAAGTGACAGACAGTGAAACAATTCACACTTGAGTAATTTTCTAGTCATCAGCAACTGCAGTGTTCATGGGAGCAGAAGCCAGAGAGGAGAGCTATACAATAAATACACACTGGCTCCATTGGCCAGAATAAGTTATCACTAGAATAGAGGTCTTGGGGCAAACTCCCTTAGGAAATTCAAACAAAAAGAGTCAATTTAAGGCATCTCTAGCAGTGCATTCAATTAAAATTAAATTTAAAACGTAGGATCAGCTGTTGGCCTGTTAGGCCACCTGCCCAAAGGAAGAAAAAAATTAGAGATGTAACGAACCTTTACTCCTGATGTCTTCAAGCTGCTCATGAATCACTGAATAGTACCAGCTTCTCACAAGCATCCATTCAGCACAAAGTCCAGTTCTCCTTTGTCTCCCAACCCAAAAAGGAAACCAGCAGCACATAGCTCATTATCCATATTGACAGCAAGCGTTTGTGTGAAAAATGCTGTCCTTCTTACATTTTTAATGTACTGGCAACGTCTTCCAGTGAAACCATTATTTCTCAAAGGAATGTTACTATGAGCCAAGCCTTGGAACATCCACTGGCACAGGCTCCAGGATAGATTCCACAAGGAAATAGCAAAAGCCATTCAGAGCTGTGCAGTTCTCCAGGCACTGTTAATGCACCCAGCACCTCCCACTGCCCTGATGGTCAGGTATAGGAGTGGAGAACAAAGCCCAGGTGCAAGGGAAGGAGCCCTTCCCAAAGATGGGAAAACCAGCTAGTCCAAGGAGAAGCATTTTACCTGCCAGTGCTGTGATCCAGGTCTTGAAGAGATGCCACATCAGTCATTTTTATCCCTTCTTGATCCCTCTTCTTGGATACTGCCATTTTTAACACTGTTAAAATATGCCTACCTCTCTTCCTTCTTCTCTCAGATGAAGAGAAGAGACATTTAATGTTCTTGGGACAAATAAAGCAGCAGCTGCAGAGTACACCTGCCTAATCCCAGAGCTGTCCCCTTGTGAACTGGCCTGACTTGTGGTTCCTCACCTGGATCCTTCTGCTGTGGCCATTCCTGCCGTGAGAACCAACATGTGGGCAGGGGGACAAGTCCTGTTAACATTCTAACTCTGCTGGAATCTCTTCATGGAGAGCTATGGACATGCTTTAGAGGTGCAGCAATCAGGTGTGGCAGAGCTCATGCTGCCCTTCAGATCTGGTGCTGCCCGATGGGCAGCAGTGATCACCACAGCTCGCCCTTTGAGCTGCCCTGTGGGAGCTGGTTGATACCTAAACTCACCTCCTGCTGCACCAGACTCAGTTAGCTTCAGTCCATGGGGCTGCCTGGGCAAGTACAGGGCCTAAGGAGTGGATCAAAAAACCTCTCAAGGACTGCAACAGCAACAGATGAGCCCTTGCACAATTCGATCTCACCCTGGACACAGCACAAGTCTCAGGCTCTTCCACCGAGGGCAGAGCAGCTCCCTGGCAGAGCTCTTGCACAGCATCACTTAGCTAATTCTCACAACCACTCCATAAGTCATTTCTGCCCAGCTTTTCAGGCTGGTGAGGTGAACAACTCGCCAGCAGCCACCAGAGGAAGTCAGGCACAGAGGCAGTTAGCCAGGAACCAAACTCAAAGCTCTGGGCTGTGCTCCTCAGCATGGGCTGCTTGGCCAAAACCTATTAATCCACACTCACTAAGAGCTTGGCTGAACTGTTGTTTTGTCTGACATTTCTCCTTGCACATGTGAAAGAATCCCCTTGGCTAGTAAGAGAGAAGGCCTGTGGTTCAGGAGGCGACTGGGTTCTGAGTCAGGTGCCTCTGCTCAGCTGTGTCTGCTTCTGCTTCCCTGGCTCACCCAAGGCAGGGCATTCAAACTCATTGCACCACACTTGTCATGTCTGAAGAACCCAAAATTGCTTATAAAATGTTGTTGTGTCAGCTGGGGGTAAGCCAATAAACACTGGGATCTTTTAAAATTAGGGAATTCAGTGCTTATCTCTCTCTGACTTTTACTGGGGCTTCAGCATTCAATTTCTTTAGGATATTTTAAAGATCCTTGTCTAGAAAAAGAAACTGGCATTTATGGGCATAGCACAAATATTAAACTACTTTGAATAATTTTCCATGTGGAACTGCTCATGTGCAATAAAAATGGCACTGTTTTCCAGTATAAATAATCACTCATTTCTTGAAATCATAAATCATTCACCTTTTGAATTATTTGGGTGTCAAGGGATAAACTGTTAAATCTATATTTAGTATCTAACTCAAAGTCCTGTCTGGTCGTCGGAAGTACTGCACTCTTCAGCTGGGAGAGTGTATACATCAGATCCCTTGGATAAAAGTGTTTAAATTTACACTTACATGCTTACATTGAAAAAATCCACCCAACATTTAAGAGAACCAAAAATTAGTTGAAAGCTATTCTGAGCATTTTCAGGAACTACACAGTGGAAGGCATCCCAGGTGAAAATTAATTTTAGTTAATTTTTCATAAATGTCTTTCTTCTTTTAAATTCTGTTTTGCTCATCACAGATATCCTGGAACACGATATTCTAGCTCTGGCAGTAATAGACATGCTCTGGGTCACCCAACAGAGGAAGAGAGTGAAGAGCCAGGTTTGGGGTTGAAACCAGCCTCTTGTGCCAGGGAAATAGGACATCAGGATGGGACAGAGCTTGTGATGCAGCACTGCACAGGAAAGCTGCACCACCCTCGTGGTGGGAGATGCCAGCCCACTGTGTAACCCTCACCACCAACATGCTAGATTTGACAGGCCTGTGCACCAGCAAACAAACTGCCACCGAGGTGATTTTAATACCCTGAGCCATTTGAGTGTCTGCATAGACGTCTGTCCTGGACTAGATATGGTGCAAAATTTTTAGAGGGGCTTATGTGAAACTGTTCCAGTCCCTGAGTAGAGATGGACACACAGAATCTGCCAAAAAAATATTAACCCAACCAGAAAGTGTCAAGAGCATTTTATACAGGAAAAAAGATTTGAAGAAACTCAGTGGTTAAGGAAATGTTCATTTTACTTTGTAATTCACCTTAACTGATCCTGTATGTGAACCAAAACCCCCGAGACATGAAATGTATGCAAAAGATATAAACCTGTGAAATGGTGGGACAAATAGTTTCTCCTCCTCAAGTAAAATGAAACTGCAGCTACTTGGGAAAAGAATACACGTGCCAAATCTGTAAATATGCTCTACCTCTTTTTATGCTGCTGCTATAATTAATGTAAGAACCTTTAAAATTCCTATCTGATACTTACACTTGTTATAGCAACATATTTAATTCCAGAGCTACAACCTCTAGCAGATTCTTTTACTTCATTCAAATTACTAATCGTTTAGATTTTCTCTGAAAGTCTTTCCTCCCTCACTCCCCATGCATGCTTAACCTAATTAACTATAAATGAGAAAAAATGCTATTCACATAAAAAGAAAATGTTAACCTATAAATTATCCAGTGCTCCCTCCTGAGGCTGGCAACGCCTCTCGCAGAAAAGCTCAAATGTTGGTGCAGTATTCTTGGCTCCCTATCCAGTTTCTGCCACCCAAAATCATTTTATACAACACATTACTCTGCCATTTTGTACATCTGGCAACATTTACTGATACTAAGTCCTCTCTCATGTTTTCAAGATTACACGAAGGAGAATTTCTAGGATGATTAATTGGAGAGAGAAAATCATTCCTTTACATTTCAAGGAACATTTGCAGAAGACTAATGGTCATTTATGGAAATATGGCCTCTTTATACCCATTAATGTCTTCCAGTGCTCCCTGTGGGTCACACAATTAACCACCCCTTTGTGTTTCTTTGCTGCCATCATCCAAAATCCTCTCAGTTGTTGTCATCCGTTGAAAATCTTCTGCTTTGCCATGGCCAGATCAAAAGCACACTCAGGTTCGTGCCACTGAGCAATCTAAGAGAAAGATCCTTACTCTATACATTGCTCCTCAAAATATATTTTTTCCAGAGGTTCTCAATTGCATTTTGCCAAATTTGACCCTGACAACCACTTCCAAATGTATTTGTAAATCCAAACAAAAAGCAGAGAGGGTCAGTATTTTCTAATTCTATTCCCATGCTTTTGTGATTCCATCCATCCCACTCTGCAGCAGTGATGGAAAGGGCTTTGCTGTGCCTACCACAACATAATCCTGACCCACAGCTAGAGCTCCAGAGTACTGTTGTTGTACCTTATTGCTATTGTCACTATGTTACCATTATTTGGAATTACAACAGTTCCAATGGAACCTGACATAATGGATCCTTGTCCAGCCAACCTGTGCCCAGGTACCAGGTCACATCATGGGCACCACCAGGGATGCTGGGCCCAAGTGAAGACTGGTACTAGGCACGTATGAGGCACGTATCACATCTTCCATGGTTCCCTGCTCCCTGTCCCTACTTCCCTGTCACTACGGGCTTTGGGTCAGTGTCCTGAGGGCATTAATAGGTACTAATTGTCCAGGGACTAGTATCACATAGTGTGTTGCCAATTTTTTTTCCCTTTTGTCAATGAGAGCAGACTGACCTAGCAACAGCCTCTTGCCAGGACATCTGTGTGCACTCTGTTTCGGAATTGGCATCTCACCAGCTTGTGGTTTAATTTAGCACAGACTCCAGTGCACTCCCTCAGTGTTTACCTGAACATTGCCTGTGCTCCAACAGTGACAGTGAGCTCTGTGCAAACACTGACACCATCACCTCTGCAGCCACATCCCACGGTATCTCCCATATCATCCCTCAGTATCTCCCATATCATCCCACGGTATCTCTGCAGTTCAGACACCACGAGGAAGATGATGCTCCTTCAGACAATGCCAGAGTCATTCAGAGGACACTGGTCCCAGGTACACATGGTGTTGTCACCTTCCAGTGGAGATGGCTGATGCCAAGAACAACCTCTTTCCAGAGAGGCAGAATTACAGCTGTCAGCCAACACCAGGGATGGGTATCTGCTGACAGCTGGAGTTTGTTACAGTTTCCTTTGCTACCCACATAACTTGTTCCAGGTATTTTAGGAAGTGAAAAATATAAACACAGGAGTTTTTTGCCCTTGATATCAAAAAACACAAACACAAGCATAGAAGAAAATGAGAAAGGAAAAGGAGAAATAGGACAATACTGAAAAAAAAAACAGGGAGAAATGCTAGATCAAAACACTGTAAGTTAAAAAAGAGACAAATTGCTTATCAGTTCATTCCCAATTCCCTGAAATTGTCTCCATTTTGATGGTGTTTGATCACAAGCTGAGAAGAGATGGGCCTTCCAGCTGTGAGGAGACAGCCTCATACCAAAACAGGAAAGAGAAGCATAACCTATTTGCCATTCCTGAATACAGTAAAAAGAAAAATTCAGGAACAAACTGCTGGCATTTTGCTTTAGCTTCCTGCATAGCAAAACCAAGACAGATTTAATGAGTGTGTGTGCATCACATGGAGCAGGAAACACTGTCACCATTACACAAATTAGTTGAAATTTTTACATGTACACAATTCTGCCAAAATATTCTTATTAAAAATATGTGTAAAATTCAAGAGAAGATAAAGCCATCTAATTTTTTCTTACTTTACCATTGCTTCAAGATGATTTGCAGCACTTAAGCAGAGAATTAAAAAAGCCATGCATGTACATTCACTCATGTTTTTACCCTAATTTTCCCTCAGGACGCCCTGTGCTCTTTTGTGCGGTCACTCCAGAAACTGAATCAGCACAGCACCTTGCAGACAGACCCCCACCCAAACCTACCCACCCCTCTCTCTCCCTATGATCTCATTCACCCTTAATACCATAGATTTTGTGTTCCCTGGGCTTCTGGTGCCACCTCCATTCCCTGTCTCCCTTCTCCCATCAGAGGCTGAGCCCATTCCCCCAAACTTCATCAAGGCAGCATCAGCCACTCCTGCCCTTTTGCACAACCCCATCAAACTGCTTCCTTTCCTGTTCACCGCCAAGAGCCCCTTTCATCAATGGGTGTGCAGTGCTACAATTGCTAAGAATTTTAGCTAATTGGTTCTAATTATAGTTAAGAGCAACTAGAGGCTCATTCACAGAGGGGAGGGAAGGCTGAAGAAGGAGAAATATAATTCAGTATGCTTTCAACTCTCTACACACACTTAGCTGAGCAGGGTTAATAAGAGCATCAGCCTGGTTCCCGAGCACACCAGAGGTAAATAGAAGCCATTTTTCATGTTTTATTCTGCAGGCACAATTTTACCATGGCCCGTTTTACAAGTGAGGTAAATGAGTCATAGAAAAAGCAAGTAGCTTGACCAAGGCTTTGCAGTAAGACATCGGCAACACAGAGAGAGCACTGCAGGAACTACTTTCCAGACCACTTCATCCTCATGGGAACAAAATCTTGCCTTATTTTTATTATCATTATTCCTGTGTAGTAGCTACCCTCATCTGCAGGATCAAAAATTTTAGGCTAAGCTGTGACACAGCTGCACAATTGAATTTGAATTAATCAATCTTTAATCCCTGATTAGGCGAACACAACAAGAAAATATCTGAGGGAAAGAAAACTTCTATCAGAAATGAAATTATTACTTGAGAGGCTAACATCCTGCATCAGTTTACAACTGATAAGATTCAATATGCAGCAGTGGAAAAATATTAGAAAGCCTATTATGAGACACTTAGGTGAATATTGTGTTCCAACCTTTAAAATCCAAGCTGTGCCTTAAGATTGTAACTATCTTTTTACTCCAGAACAAAAAGAAAAATTGAAAGGCACAACTATTAAGCAAGGATAAAGGTTGAGTCATAAGCAAATGTCATGTTATAGATTTACCTACCAACAAGAAGGCAGCGGGGTTCAGGTCAGAGGTTAATGAAAGACATCCAAAGGTCATTCCATGATTATGTGAGAGCATGAGTTTAATAGGGCACGGGGACGACAGACACTGACAGAAGATTTATACCAGAGGTGATGACACCGCTCCGAATAGTGCTGATAAAAAGAGCCCCAATATGGGCCTGAACAGAATGATGAATGGTGCACAGGGCCACTCACACTTCTCATTATAAGCTCCTTCACTCATGGTGGCACTTAGCGGCATTTATTTACTGGGGTTTGATGGTACCGAGCAGAAGCACAGTATATCTAATACTTTAAATGTAGACTTGCCGTATAAAAATGAAACAAGAGATAAGATTAGACCATTGAATAATTGCCCAGCTTTCCTGCAGAGATTATATTCACCAGTGCTAACATTATTTTTTTCCTAATGTTCTAGTGTACGAACAGCTCAAGTGAATTAATTTTCTAAGGCAGAAGGTCAAAGGAAAGTAACTGATAAGCGTTGTGCCTGCTATAGAATATCACTTTACAATATTCTCGCCTCCTCATTTATCAGATAGAGAGGAAGAGATAATATAATAAAGGTATATAAACATATTTTTTGTCATGATGAATTTAGTTTTAGTTGTCCCAAGTGCTATTTTTCTTTGTGGCTCTTAGTATGAAGAGGATCAGAGAAGTCAGCCAAAAATATCAAAATAAAAAAAACCCAAAACACAAAAAATCAACAACAAAGTTTAGGACCAAACCAAGGAAAACCGAGACCTGATAAATAACATGCACTGCACCAAGAAACTCCTTTTCAGACTGTTATATATTTATCAAACCACTGGAGTGTGAATTTATGAATAAGTCTTATCATCTTTCAGGCAGCAGGCACAATAAAAATTAGAACTACAGAAAATTGTGGGTATTATGAAAGGTTATTTCTACTAATTCATATGTATCTGTACATGGGAATGTCAAAGAGGAAAGTTCTGTGTGTCTTTCCCCTCACACCTTCACCCAGAGACAGAGCAGTAGTGCATGGTGTCACAGTTAACATTCAGCTGCACATGCAGCAACATAAATACATTCTTATTCAACCAAGAGCTGTTGTAAATAGTGTATGTAATTTTAAGAGGAGCAGAGCTGCAGCATTCTGAGCATCCAGTATCACCCCTCTCCAAGACAGTTCATTTAATTACCTAGCCTGTGCTGCCATCACTGCTATTTCCCAATACATCTGTATTTTACACCATATCCATCTTGAAGTGCCTGAATATGTGATAAACAGGAAAAAAACCCTCCCTGCGTTTCAGAAAGAAAGAAATATCTCCTGGGTTACCTTGAAAATCACACAGTGGTATCTAATACCTGAAGGGCATCTGAAGGTCCAGTAGATCCCTCAGGATAAGGGGCTCCAGAAAACCAGATGTATGTCTGGCAAAAGTTGCTGAAGTGTCACATCTAGTTAATGGAGAGAGGAATTACAGTCACTTACACTCCTGCTTGGCTAGGAAGAGTGAAAATAGAAAAGCACATGTAAATAACACCCCTGTGCAGCACATGAGACCTGTGCACTGTGTGAGCCAAAAGGGAACAAGTGCTGCTGGCTTTGTACCAGGCTCTATAATGTGGCAAACTCCAACCTGAGAGGAAGAAAGGTCTTTGCTTACCTATCCAGGTATTCACACCCCTGATACAAGCCACAGATTAGCTATTTCTCAGTCATCTCTCTCATCTATGACCAGAGCAGATAGACATAGTGGTTTTTCTTTCATTTAAAGAACCTCCCTCAGTTTTCCAACGTTTTCCAAGTACTGCAGAATAATTTACCAAAAAAACACTTAACCAACATTTCTCAATAGCAGATTGATTATTAATCTTCAACATCTAGGTACCTATTTGCCCTAATTTTTTAATCACTAAAAATTAATAGAAATATATCAACAAGGCCATTATAATACAGTGTGTGTGTGCAAGGTACATTCATATATGAAAACTGATGAAAAGGCAGGAGGCAGAATGGTTTTCCTTTAAAGCTCTCTAGTCATCAGTGACACTCTGTCATTCAGCATGTTTTATTGTCCACTTGAATCAAATGAATGGAACAATCTAAGAGAAGCCACAGTGCTTCTGGGTAGACAGTGTATTTGTTAGTGAGGCAGACAATAAAATGTTAGTAAAGCATCTGAAGTGGCTCTGCACCAAATGAGGATGAGATTTCTTATTTATGAATAAGGAAAAAAACCTTTGAATCACACGCCTCATTTATTATGCAGTAAAAGAGAAAGCCAGGATGACTGAAATTCTGCCTATAGAGCAAACAGAAAATGTATCAGTTTTCTATTGAAACATATAAGATGTAAGATCATTGCTGGTTCTGAAGTTAGGATCACTTTTTCTGAAGCAGCAGAAATTTACTGATGGCAAAACATTACTCATTTTGGCCCATGTTCTGGTTACAAGCATGTCAAACTACTAAAGTCTCTAATAATATATAGCTAAAATCTCATAACTAGAATAAAACATGATCTTTATTCTGCTGCACCACAAATGCTGGAAAATTATCTAAGATTCCAGAAACCGTGTAAACAGATTTTTTTAAAAAATCATGTATTTGGCAACTAACACATGGCTTTGAATTTATTTGGAATGGAAGAGCTTTGTAAGACTCTAAGGATGCAGGTATGACAAGCTGGTGGCTTTCCCAAAGTAATTATGTTATCTGGAGTTCAGAATCTGCCCTATATATCCAAACTCAAAACAAACTCATTATCAAATAATCTAATCTGACAGATTTAGATAAAATCTCCAGAAGAACTGGTTTCTAATTGTAGGTATATGCATGTATATACGTGTATATCTGTATGAACAATATTTTGAGTTTAACACTCTGTGAATTTAATTAATTTAGTTCTTGAAAAAGCTTTCTTCCAAGAAAGGCCAGAAAAGAAAGTACTGTGACAACAGCCATAAATCCACAGCAGAAGATCAGCAGGGTAAATAGCAAGGGGCACAAGCTGTATTTAAAGTGTTTGTGTTCACTTTGAGTATGTGTATTTATCTTTATGAGAGTCCTGGCCTGCTCAGAGTACTTCAATTCCTGGGTAATGGAAAGACCATCAGAAACCTGAATCTCATCATCTTGTTTCATAAATGAATCACTCGAGCAAAAAGAAGAAAACAACTTACAAAAAAAACCAAAACACTAAGAACAATCCAAACACAAACACGATACTGAGATTTTGTCTCTGCAACATGAAAGCCAAATTTTTCACTGCGGTAAACTTACAATGCCAGCAGAAATTAATATTCAAAATGTGTAGTGTGGGAGTAAAGGGCTAAGACAAAAGCCAGGAGCCAGTTTAGGCTGGTCATAGTTCCATGTTCCACATCAGCAACATAGCTGAGCACGTATTTTTTCAGCACCTCTGAAGTTAGGTCAGCTACTTTAGCTCAACATGTGTGTGATAATTCTACTAGAAGAGGTAAGAATTAAAAAAATTTCTTTCTCATTAAACTTCCTNCGTTCCACATCAGCAACATAGCTGGGCACGTATTTTTCAGTACCTCTGAAGTCCTGTGTACTTTAGCTCAACTTGTGTGTGATAATTCTAGTAGAAGAGGTAAGAAAAAAATTTCTTTCTCATTAAACTTCCTTAAGCCTTCCTCATTAAACCTTAAAAATATGTTGAGGAGAATATATCTGAGTCTGTTAACAGATCTATTTGCCATCACATTAAAATATAAGTTCAGAAGGTTCATATCCCATGTTCTTGTTGCAACATCAAATCTTACACAACACGGCTAAGCCCCTGCTTTCATCAGAAAAGGTCAAGTTTAAGCAGTAGCTCAGAAATCCAGGGCAGCCTAACAATTCNGCTTTGTACCAGGCTCTATAATGTGGCAAACTCCAACCTGAGAGGAAGAAAGGTCTTTGCTTACCTATCCAGGTATTCACACCCCTGATACAAGCCACAGATTAGCTATTTCTCAGTCATCTCTCTCATCTATGACCAGAGCAGATAGACATAGTGGTTTTTCTTTCATTTAAAGAACCTCCCTCAGTTTTCCAACGTTTTCCAAGTAATGCAGAATAATTTACCGAAAATATTTAACCAACATTTCTCAATAGCAGATTGACTATTAATCTTCGACATCTAGGTACCTATTTGCCCTAATTTTTTAATCACTAAAAATTAATAGAAATATATCAACAAGGCCATTATAATACAGTGTGTGTGTGCAAGGTACATTCATATATGAAAACTGATGAAAAGGCAGGAGGCAGAATGGTTTTCCTTTAAAGCTCTCTAGTCATCAGTGACACTCTGTCATTCAGCATGTTTTATTGTCCACTTGAATCAAATGAATGGAACAATCTAAGAGAAGCCACAGTGCTTCTGGGTAGACAGTGTATTTGTTAGTGAGGCAGACAATAAAATGTTAGTAAAGCATCTGAAGTGGCTCTGCACCAAATGAGGATGAGATTTCTTATTTATGAATAAGGAAAAAAACCTTTGAATCACACGCCTCATTTATTATGCAGTAAAAGAGAAAGCCAGGATGACTGAAATTCTGCCTATAGAGCAAACAGAAAATGTATCAGTTTTCTATTGAAACATATAAGATGTAAGATCATTGCTGGTTCTGAAGTTAGGATCACTTTTTCTGAAGCAGCAGAAATTTACTGATGGCAAAACATTACTCATTTTGGCCCATGTTCTGGTTACAAGCATGTCAAACTACTAAAGTCTCTAATAATATATAGCTAAAATCTCATAACTAGAATAAAACATGATCTTTATTCTGCTGCACCACAAATGCTGGAAAATTATCTAAGATTCCAGAAACCGTGTAAACAGATTTTTTTAAAAAATCATGTATTTGGCAACTAACACATGGCTTTGAATTTATTTGGAATGGAAGAGCTTTGTAAGACTCTAAGGATGCAGGTATGACAAGCTGGTGGCTTTCCCAAAGTAATTATGTTATCTGGAGTTCAGAATCTGCCCTATATATCCAAACTCAAAACAAACTCATTATCAAATAATCTAATCTGACAGATTTAGATAAAATCTCCAGAAGAACTGGTTTCTAATTGTAGGTATATGCATGTATATACGTGTATATCTGTATGAACAATATTTTGAGTTTAACACTCTGTGAATTTAATTAATTTAGTTCTTGAAAAAGCTTTCTTCCAAGAAAGGCCAGAAAAGAAAGTACTGTGACAACAGCCATAAATCCACAGCAGAAGATCAGCAGGGTAAATAGCAAGGGGCACAAGCTGTATTTAAAGTGTTTGTGTTCACTTTGAGTATGTGTATTTATCTTTATGAGAGTCCTGGCCTGCTCAGAGTACTTCAATTCCTGGGTAATGGAAAGACCATCAGAAACCTGAATCTCATCATCTTGTTTCATAAATGAATCACTCGAGCAAAAAGAAGAAAACAACTTACAAAAAAAACCAAAACACTAAGAACAATCCAAACACAAACACGATACTGAGATTTTGTCTCTGCAACATGAAAGCCAAATTTTTCACTGCGGTAAACTTACAATGCCAGCAGAAATTAATATTCAAAATGTGTAGTGTGGGAGTAAAGGGCTAAGACAAAAGCCAGGAGCCAGTTTAGGCTGGTCATAGTTCCACGTTCCACATCAGCAACATAGCTGGGCACGTATTTTTCAGTACCTCTGAAGTCCTGTGTACTTTAGCTCAACTTGTGTGTGATAATTCTAGTAGAAGAGGTAAGAAAAAAATTTCTTTCTCATTAAACTTCCTTAAGCCTTCCTCATTAAACCTTAAAAATATGTTGAGGAGAATATATCTGAGTCTGTTAACAGATCTATTTGCCATCACATTAAAATATAAGTTCAGAAGGTTCATATCCCATGTTCTTGTTGCAACATCAAATCTTACACAACACGGCTAAGCCCCTGCTTTCATCAGAAAAGGTCAAGTTTAAGGAGTAGCTCAGAAATCCAGGGCAGCATAATAATTCTTTGCTGACACTAACTAGCAGGTCACTATAGAATAAAGAGACAATTCTTTATCTTTTCACAGAGATTATAGCCAAAATGGTAATGGAATTATGAAGTAGGAAAAGGCCTGAGAACTCTGCAATACCAATTCCATTTATATGACCATAAAATCATAGAATGGTTTGCGTTGGAAAGGACCTTAAAGACCATCCTGTTCCAACCTCCCTGCCATGGGCAGGGACACCTTGTACTAGACCAGGTTGCTCAGAGCCGCAGCCAACCTGGACCAGTTCTGTTCTTGTCTTCCTTCTCCAGCACATGGCTCTCCAGTGCTGCCTCTGTGACTCTGAGACTTAAAATGCATGTAATAATGCTGACTCAGACAATTATTAATCCTCCTTGTCTTTCTATAGCTTCAGGGAGACTTACACGGAGTTGATTACCAGGTACCGCTCCGTTCATCCCGGTGCTCCTTGCACAATTCAGTTGCCCAACTCCAGACACCACTTTTTTCTTGCCAAGCTTGCTGTGCCTGCATGCCAGGTGCTCGGAGTGTTCCCAGCACAGCTCCTGCTGTGGGTGCCTGCATTGCACCCTGTCTCCTGCTCTGGGGCTGGGCATGGAGGCGGTGGGTGAGCCAGCTCCCGGAGCTCTGCACTTGCTGGAGGTCACAGCACAGAGATGCCAGCGCAGGAATTTCTGGCTGCTCTGGTGGAAAATAACCAGGAGAGACCAAAAGAGCGTCATGAATGTAGGGTGAGACTCAAGGGCATTGTGTTGCTGTCCCCTCTCCTTTATCAGGCTCTGACAGCCCATTAGTAATGGCATCAGATGGGATGTTTTATTGTCTGAAATGGTAGAGATTCTGTGACTAATTGCACAGCCACATGGTGTGCAATGCTATTCCAGACGCCCCAGAGCGTCCCTCCCCAGCCCCAACCCCAGGAAGGTAAGGGTCTTGCAGGTCACTGTCACATCTCCAGCTCCATGCAGGCATCCTGGATGCCTTAAAGTATTTCTAAGACAGACCATGAATCCTGTGTTTAGGCACCCAAATCACTTACTGACTGTCAGAAGCAACTATGGCTGATGGAATATATTTCATTAAAACTGCTTTTAATGGAAAATTGTGTTTCTAAGTGAGCTCTTGGTTCCTTTATTTTTGCATTTGCATCATGTGCTTTTTGAGGGAAAGGTCAAATTTGTGAGGAAGCTGAATGCTGCAAAATGGAAATATTTACTTGAAACAAGAACTTGTGGTATTTGAATTGTCACAGCAAATTTGCAGATTTCCATTGGCTAAGAGAAATAGACATTTTTCAAACTGGTCTGTAATGTGTCCTTCCCAGCACTGTCAATGCCAGCAGTGATTGCTGTCTGACAGAAGTGCCTGAGACTGCTGCAACACAAACATTCCTCAACACTGACCCAGATAACCTGTGCTGTTGAACAAATTACACAGGATAACATCATTATCTCCTTATTCTGAGGCCTAAAAGTTACATGTCTATGAAGTTTGGCACCTTTTCCATTTGCAACAGGTGAAGGAAAGAAACAGGCCTCTCCAGAAGACAATTTTTTAACTCAAAATAGACGCATCAAATGAGCACAAGGATCACACTCTGTCTGTGCTATTTCATTCTGCCATCTGCAGAGGAATGTGCTCTCTGGACTGCAAACTCTGCAGAAGTAGCCTTGTTGATGGATTCATAGGATTTCCTGAGTTGGAAGGGACCCACAAAGACCATCGAGTCCAACTCCAGGGCCTGCACAGCACCACCCCAAAAAACACAATGTGCCTTAGAGGTTCACACTCTCTCTACCTTTGTACACTGAGGGGCAAAGGAGGGGTGGGTTATTGCTCTATCTCAAAATAATTTAAAATGAGTTTTTGGTATAAAGTCTGTATCTCTACAAAAACAATGCCAATTGAAATAAATTCAGTCAACAGTATTGCCAAATGGAATTATCATTGTGATTGCCTGCTAATGACTACATGGAAAACCTTGGGATCTTGGATAGAAGCTTTCAAGTGCTGTTCCTAGAATCTCTTCCTTCCTTGTGGATCTGAGATGCCACAAAGGGAATGAAGGAGAAAGACAGGGAAAAAGAGGAAGGGAGGGAGGGAGGTAAATACATTAATTTTCATTCTAACTTCAATGACACATATATTTAAAATATTTTCAATCAAAAAAAAATCAGAAAAAATTTAACTTCTTGTGCAAGACTGCTTTCATTCTCAGCCTGCAGTTTTTTTGTTTGCATTTTTAATGCCATTTTCCTCATCCACTCAGCCATCTATTTTTACCATGATTTGACATGAAATTCCTCCCTGCCCTTTTTTACATATACTTATCTGCACTGACCTTATTTTGACTCTTAGCAAGTGACACACCTATGACAGATGCATGCACTCACAGGAGTAGAATGCATTTACGTACATTCCCTGTGTATCTTCAGGCTCCACACTTGTCCTTGCTTCTCACCAGAAATTACCACTGACAAAAATACGCCCCACTGAAGATCAGTGTCCCAGCTATTTAATCCCTCCCTCGAACCTAGATGTTGCCTGGTGCTATAAAAATATGGTAGGAAGTCTTTAATTTCTAAATTCCACATTTGGATGCATTCTAACATGATGATGATTACTTTGCATTTTCAGTATCTTGTTTAAATGTCACAGTCCTTCAACGCTACAGCTGTTTGTGGCTCTTTGGCACGTGATGCAATGAGGTTATCTTGGCAAACTTCTGACTGGGCTGGACTCCATATCTCAGAAGCCACGGCCGTGGCTGGCAGTGTTTACTCCCTAGGTAACTATTTCAGCAAGTACTGAATGAGTACAGAAACCAGATCAGGGCTGAGCCACGCTGGCAGACTGATACAGGGAAACCCAGGCTGCATTTGTCCGTGCAGCACCTTTCAGCACATAAATAAAGGACTTTAGCCCCTGGAGCTGACAACCCAGCATCTTTTGCAAAATGAATAAACAAAAATTTGATGTCAGACATAAAACTGCATATCCTGTTGCTAACCTGAGATAAGCACAAGCCCTTTTCATACGTGAGAATGTGTGTGATCCAATGGCTTCACACTGATGCTCTTTTCTCTTTCCTCTCTAAAATGCCAACATTATTGGAAAATCAATTTTATAGAACTTGTCCACTGCTCACTGCACTCTTGCCAAGACCCCAGAGTAGTTCACAGCATGCTGCTCTTTGTGCCTAACAAGCTCCTGTGCTGCAGGACTTGTCAGCCGTGCTGGTCTCTGCCTGTCACCCAGCTGTGTGCTAACCTGGGTGGCTACAGCACCTCCTTCTGCAGATAATAAAACACAAAAGCATCTTCGGCTGGTGAGATAAAAGGCATTTCTGTAAAATGTGCCCAGTTCTGTAATTCTTTATTTATGAAGGCTTTCCAGAAGCCTTCTGGATGTATGGAGAACTTCCAAAAAAGGCTTCGGAAGAGATTTATATTCCTGAAGAATATTTAGAATTTACAGTATCTTTTTTTCACAATCCTAGCTAAGGGCCCCAGATAACAGCAGTACTTGATATAGTTGTCTGCAACATGTAATGAGGGAGGGACAGGCATCCCTTGTTGCTAAACTGCTGCTGGTCATTGGCCATGCTTCAGCACAGCTCCCAAACAGGCTTCTGCAGAAGGGATGTCATAGATATTTAGGATCTGCACACTGTGCTTGAAGAGCTCTATGGACATTCATTTTCACACCTGACAGAAAGCAAACCTGGCCTAATCGCTGGGAACACAGCTCCCACCCAGCTGGTTTTCCTACACTGAATGCACTCTGTGCTTGCCTCACTATTGCAAACAGTGAAGGCCTCAGGAAAGAACTACGACTTTGGCCTGATGTTGTTTATATAAACTCTTGAAGCCTTACCAGGAATAAGCTCCAGATTTCTACAGAAGGCTTTTTCTTGTCATATACATAGGCTTTTCCCAAGTTACACATGATATAGTTTCAGAAACACTGAAACACAGAAACACAGATCATTTTCTCATGGATCCTCACACAAATACTCAGGTTAGGTTTTCCCACCTACTTTCTTATTTTCTTTTTCGCTTTCTTACACATCCATCCATCAATCCATCAATCCATGGTCCTCCTCCCTTCCTTTATGGTCCTGCTGTTGACTCACCTCCAGTCAAGCCAACTGCCCTTGGCTCACTCAGCCAGTGCATCAGGCAGCTCTGAAGCCTTTAAAAAACACAGCTTTTAAACAGCCACTGTTTGGGACAGGAGAGCAATTCTGCTTTTTCTATAGGTATGTGGTTGCTTTAGCCTCCTCTGCTTTGTATCAACTTCCCTGACCTTTTTTTTGGTCAGATTTATTATATCCAGAGCGATACTGACGTCCCAGAACTAAATTCAGAACATTCTGTATTATCTTGTTCTGCAGCCAGTGCAATGAAACAACTACGTGCAGCTTTCCAAAAGAGATATTCTCCCATGATGTTTCATAGCAATTCCAGTCAAGTCAGAGCAAGTGCCATTTCTCCGCAGGTCATATCTCTGTCTCCTTTTTCTTCAAAATCATTTGTTGATGTAATTATTTTGGCAATTTCCAACTCAGATACATTTTTGTATGCTTTTCCCTCCTGCTCCTCCCATTTTTGTGCAATAGGATATTGTGTACTCTAGGATAACCAGATGGGACTGAGACTTGAGGTGGTGTGAGCTGGCAATGCCATGAAGTCCTTGGAGTTGCAGTGATTTACACCAACACTGGTTATTTACTTTCTCACATATTAGTTTTAACACCCCTCTATGAATATGGCTAATATTTGTCATGTGATCACTTTATTTTTTGGTAGGAATTAAGATCTTTTAATTTTATACTACCAAACACAGCAGCAGACCTGACTGTAACTAATCCAAATTTATATAGAAATCATGACTATATTTACATGTGTCTAGAGAAGGAAAGATCCAGCAATCACTGGCAGTCTTCATCTACTTATGCTATACATTCCTTTCTAATGCACACACTTTGTGTTCCCAAAGTTTCTTATTTCAGGCTTTCTGATGGTCCTGGTCTTTAAGGCACAAATAGATAAGGCATATGGCTGGCCAAAAGCATTTATTTGATGTTAGAAAAGATATTTTATTTGATTAAAAACCCCTTTTTTCTTTCTCAATCCAGAGTTTGGCGTTCAAGCACAGCAAAGTAAGTATCTAAACCACAGACAGGGCAGGCAGCTCAGCAGGAATTACTGAGAATAAAAAGACTTTGTTTCTGTTTGACAAAAGCCAAAGCTGAATGATTTGAGAATTCATTTATTGCTCATCTAAACCACAATGGGTTTCTGCTGCTGCAAGTGTCTCCCTTTTCCATTCTTAATATGTCTATTATAGACACATATCCTCCCCTCTGAGTTTGTACATGTTTGGTGACACTGCTCGTCACAATATACCAGCACCAAGAAACCACAGTTATCACTAAAGATACCACTATAGTAAACAGCTACAAATTCCTTCCTACCCAGTCACTACTCTGGGAACTGTAATGGGATATGCACTGAATTACTGCAGACCTTGTAATATGGAAAGCTCTGTCAAAGTCTTTGCAGTGAAATACCAAGCTTGGAGGAATGCAATGTGCAAATATTTCTAAAAAGTTGTATTCAGTATCAGTGAAACAAGAAAGGGAAGAGTTCATTAATAGAATAATAATGAATTTAATGTTATAATGAATATATATGATATACCAATGAATGTAACAGCGTTATTCTCCCATATCCTATCTCGCATATAAAAATGGTATTTTTATTGGGATGCCTTTACCATCCCTAAGACAGGTTAAGCAAATTGTTTTTTGCTTCATATTGCACATTTTCCCCAAAAGGCCCAAACTGGTGATGAAAATGTGGTTTGTGGAATAAGGAGATGTGCAATTTTGTCCTCAATCAATAAAGTCAGGCACATGGGAAAGTCCTTGCAGAACCAGACGTTCAGGAGGAGCAGAGCTGGGCTGGCAGCTTCAGGTGGGGACAAGGATTTCATCCCCACCATGTCTGTGCCTGAAGATGTGACAGGCTGTGGCACAGCCCCTCACCACTGCCCCCAGCCCAGCCGGGAGTATGGTCACGGGGCAAACAGCCCTACACATATGGCTTTCCTTTTAATTATTGAATCATTTTAATTATTGAATGTTAAGGATTGGAAGGGACCTTAAAGATCATCCAGTCCCAACTGGGCAGGGACACCTCCCACTAGACCAGGCTGACCAAGGCCTCATCCAGTGTGGCCTTGAACACCGCCAGGGTTGGGGCATCCACAACTCCCCTGGGCAACTGTTCCAGTGTCTCATCACCTTCATGGTAAAAAATTTCTTCCTAATAGCTAACCTAAATTTCCTGTCTTTCAATTTGTACCCATTACTCCTTGTTCTACCACTACAGCTCCTGATGAATAGTCCCTCTCCAGCTCCTCTGTAGGCCCCTTCGGCAACTGGAAGGTTGCGACGAGTCCCCAGGCAATCTTCTCTTCTCCAACTTTCCCAACCTGTAAGAGAATCACAGAATATCCCGAGCTGGAAAGGATTCATCAGGATCATCAAGCCCAGCTCCTGGCCCAGCACAGGACACCACCACGTGCATGAGAGCATTTTCCAAATGCTCACTGAGCTCTGTCAGGCTTGGCACCAAGCTGTGATCACTGCCGGGGAAGTCTCTCCCAGTGCCCAGCCACCCTCTGGGTGAGAAACCTTTGCCTGATACCCAACATAAACCTCCCCTGACTCAGCTTCAGGCCATTCCTTTAGGTCCTGTCACTGCTCATGAAACGGGAGAGATTAGAATCTGCGCCTCCACTTTCCCTTGTGAGGATGTTCAAGACTCTGATGAGGCCTCCCCTCAGTCTCCTCTCCTACAGGCTGAACAAACCAAGAGCCTTCAGCCGCTCCTTATTCGGCCTCCAGTACTCCTCCATCCTCTTGGCCTCTTCTGGACATTCTCTAATAGCTTAATACCTTTCTTAAACTGTGGTGCTCAACACTGCACACAGGAGTCGAGCTGAAGTGCTCCTCTTATCAACTTCGTGGCGCTCCTCTGGACGTGCTCCAGAGCCGCAGTTGCGGTACCCAAGGCCTCTCCGAGGCGGAGCAGCGCGGTGCGGGCGGGTCCCGCCGGAGCATCGCCGCGCTCCCCCCGCGCTGCCCGTGCCCGGCACAGCCGAGGCCCGGCGGGCGCTGCGGAGGCTGCGCGGGGCGGGGACTGCGGAAGATGGCGGAGGCCGAGTGAGTCCCGGCGCTGCGGAGGGACCGGGCCGGGGCTGTGGGACCGTGGGCAGG